>JAJOZX010002049.1:2500-175000 GCA_023014485.1 Bathynomus jamesi | reverse complement strand
TTAGTTGGTGGAAAAATACGCAGAATATCTATCCATACTTGAGTAAACTTGCAAGGAAACATTTAGCCTGCCCTCCAACAAACGTACCAAGCGAGAGATTATTTAGCAGTGCTGGATTAATATATGATGAAAAGAGAAACAGACTGGCAGCAGAAAAGGCAGAAAAGTTAATGTTCCTTAAGCATAACCTTCCTATAATTAAGTTTGAACATTAAACGATGAACATCTTAGTTTACTTTATTTTAATTACTCATTTATAAATATGCCTAATAAAACTTTAAACTTAATATAAATAGTTATCAAGCTAATTAAAGATCTCTTTCTATAAGGGTGGAAGTTGGGGAAAGAGGTCGGTGGGGTGCATTTGAGTTGGGTTCACGTCCCGCATCCTGGTAACACAATTATGGTTTCTAATTGTGGCTGAAACTCAACAAAATATAACGAATTTATTTGCAGACGAATTCACTAATTGATTTCTATATTAGTTAGATGCTTGATATTATTTTATATGTTCAGTGAAAAGTACAGCAATTATTGTACAATTAATCAATTATACTACATTATAGCTACAGCTCTCTATATAATAACTTATTATATACGTTAAACACAACAAATCTCGAATATATCCTAAAAAATAACGAAAATGTAGACATCCGCATCCGCGGATGTGAAGAAAATGACATCCGCTACATCACTAATCTCGGACACTTTTGGTAAACAAAATTTTTTACGAGGGTTTATCTGTTAATTGGGGCCCTGGTAGTTCAGTGGTGGTTTCGGTGGCGAATTCTGAGGGGCGAAGCACTTGTTCGCTCTCACCTGCTGGCTCCTGGGTTGGGTTGAGTTAGGCTAAAGGTGACCCTTGGGATACACTTACCCCGACATCATGGGGAAATGAGCTTCCTGACTGTTTATATCTCAATTATACAAGAAGTGATTTGAATTTTCTTAGAAACTGGTGAAATTTGGTTGAAATGTGAATGACCAAAATTATTTTGTGGATTGTCCCAATTCCTTCATTTTTTCCCTTCTTAAAATTTGCATTCAATTATTTGGAAATTATTTTAATCTGGAGACTTTTGCAATATAATTCAACCCCTCAGTTCTATACTCTATATAAGCAATTGAATCGATGACTGCAGATAGTGTAAAGACTTTTTCTCATTCCCAATTTCTTCGTTGTAAATAGTTGTTTAAAATTCAATTTTTGTCATTATTGAAATGATCATTTTAATAATTTTTAATTAAATAAATTTTAATCTTCAAATTTCCAATTTAATAAAAGTATTTACTATTTTTTATTTTTATCAAAGGCACGAGTGATATTGTATCCATCTTATGTTTTTTAATAAATATTAATACGAACAAAGTCTTTTTTAATTTCTTAACTATACATTATCCTCAAGCTATACATTTCTAAGTCACATCTTCTCGTGTTACAAATTCATCAGACTATGCAAATACTGTATTGTAGTTTAACCCTTTCACTACGGGCATAGCTTTGAAGCGAATTATATGAATTCGAATTATAATACATATATACCCCATTTTCAACCCCAGAAAGTGGAAAGAGAGAGAGAGAGAGAGAGAGAGATATATATATACCATTGGTTTATAAACTACACGCCGAGTTCAGAAAAGATTACGAGTTGGTGTATTTACCACACCCGGATCTGAGCGCAAATTGGACGTGTAGTTTATTGCCACACCCGGAGTGAAACGGTTAAATTATGACCAAATCAGTGAATGAGAAAGGTGTTTTCTTCTGAAGGCTTTTCAGAATGCATTCCTTAAGGATTAGTAGGTGGCCTTAGATTTACCAAGGTTTTGATTGGAATTGGTTTTGCAAAGGAGTTTTGTGAGAACGACCAATTGAAGACAGAAAATGAAATATTCAAACTCGACCAATAACTATTAAATGGCTATTATACAGGAATTAAGAGAACAGCGCTAGACTGTTTGCAGGATTTTAAGATTTGGGGTTCCTTTTCAGGGATGTAGATTCACGGACAAAGAGCGTCTAATATGGAATCTTACAGTTAAATGGGATATTTTTCATGAAATTAACAATAAGGACTTATTTTTTAGAATTCATGGTTAAAATTTATATCTTTGGAAAGATAAAAATTTAGGGATTCGAACTGTGTAATGTCTTAAAATATCTATCGATACATACTTAAGATATAAATACTCATAGTGTAATAAAGTTACCAAGTTTTCTCATAAAATGTAATTTCATTCTCAAACATTCATACTAAAATTGACTTGCAGCGCCCTCCCATGCGAGCTTTACAAATTTCATTGAACAGTGTTACTTAAGAAGTCGGCTGGGATGGATGTGCTTTTGGAATGGTTAGTAATTTCGGGTTGGGGCCAGGATTTGTTACATGTACTTTTTATGGTTGTAATAACATACAGATTAGAAGAAACAAGAACAAAAGAGATAAAAAGTTGTGTAGAGTTTGGTAGTTGTAAATAGGAACTGTAAGTTGTAGATTAGCGTATGTTCCTTCACCTGATTTTAGTGACAGTTCATGAATTAGATGAGGTGACTTGATAATTATATTAGACTATTGTAAGGGTCCAATGAACAGAGATAAAATCTCTCCAGATTTGGAAACAATTTGGCTGAAAATTTTAACGTGCTTCATACACTCTGGTTTTTCAAGTTAATGTGGGGTTTGTTACTGGGAAGTTACCTGCGAATTTTGTATTAAGTGCATAAAAGTGGTTCTTTTGAAGTTCAAATCAGTCTCTGGAGTCATTGGCAAATCTTAAGGAGACGTCGTCACCTGAATTTCGGAAAAATAACCACATGGCTGTAATCTACGTAACAATATCACATTTTTTTAAGTACTACTGTTTTTTGTGCAAATACGTTACAATCAAATTATTATGAAATATATATCGTTGCCATTCACTTATATACTCGACCAATCATGTGACATCATGTAATTTTATTAATCGAAACGTACGAGAAAATTATTGAATGCACGCTTAGGTTAATTGAATGTCTGGTTATGTTAACTGTACGTCCTTGACGATTAGTTAGGTTAAGTCGTGATATTTCGTTAAACTAACAAAAATATTACGAATAACTGCCTCGCAGCCACAGTGAAAATACATGGTGTCGCATGATTGGTCGAGCATATGAATGAATAGCAACGAGATATTATATTTCGTAATAACTTGCTTATAACGAATTTGCACAAAAATGTTGATGACCTCAAGATTTCCCGAGACATTGAGGTAAGTTCAGAAGCGTTTTAGGTTAACTGCTAGTTTGGTGGCGTCCTCTTAATACGCAAGTTCTTGGCATCAAGTTAGATGAAAAGTTAAATTTCAAAGGTCACATACAACATATCAAATAAAAAATATCTAGATTTCACTACATTATGTTTAAACTAAAAAGAAAAAAACAATTTCCCAAAATGCTCTCCTCACACTGTATTACTCATTTATCCAGCCACACTTGTCATATGGAATCACAGCATGGGGTAGTACAAAGAATTATATACTGTATCCGCTGGAAGTAATGGATAAAAAATGTTTACGAACTCCCTCACTCTCATACATTGATAACAGACGATCTCATACCTCTCTAATGTTCAGATAACTTAAATATTCTAAAACTAAATGACCTGTATAAACTTACTATCGGTACCAGTATGTACAAAGTTGCTAATAATAGAAACTATACTTCGCCCATTCACAGGGCGATTATCTCGATCAGATCAACCATAATCATAATACAAGGCTTCTCAATGATTTCATACATAAACCAAATTATTCCATGCAAACTGCAGAAAATGCTCTCTCCAACAAAGGGGCAGATATCTGGAATGCTATTCTCTTAAACATCAGAGAAGCGCCATCACTAATTTCGTTTCGCAACTCACTAAAGAAACACTTTATAAATTCCTACTAATGTATGTGTGTATATATGCGTATAAATTGTAACTTGTAAATATTGCTAAACAATGAAAATTACCTATAGTATTATGATATATATACAAAATTCACAATCTTGAAATAGGTGCAGTCATAAACCATATAAATTAGATGTTAAAAGTTTCCAATATATTACGTCATAGTTATGATATGCCTCGCTCATCTATATTTGTAACTTCAAGATTGTATCATGATTTATATTGTTCACCATTTTTTTTCTATTATTATTCCTATTATCGTTTTCTATTATTTCAAAGATTATTTCAATTTTAATTTGTAATGAGAAAGTTAACTAAATGTAACATCGTTTTATTTTCCACAAATTCTATTTATATTTGACACTTTCCTATGTAAAAAAGAAATGAATCTCAAAGACTTTTGCCTGAAAACCTGTCATACTTCCCAACGGCATGTTCAGATATGAATACTGTAATTAAACTACAAAAATTAAACGTTAATCCCAACATTGTGTAAATCAGTATGGAAGTAATGTGTTCTTTCTGAATAAAGATTATTAAGATTATTATTATTATTATTATTATTATATCAGTGGATAGGCAGTAGTTTATTTATGAACGATGTGGGGAAAATTTTCGAATTTTGTGTATTTTATAAGTAAAAATATATTTTATGATATATTTTTGACACTCATCGTGCTAAAATTACCCACGTTCTCTTTCAGTAATATGCAACGCATATAATGTCACATTTTATTGTTCGTGCTGAAATTAGTCTCATTTTTTACCTTGTCATGGAAAGGTGTGTGTCAGTAGTATAGCCGCGTTTGGGTAGAGGTATTTGGGGTGTTCTGAAATCCTGCCCCTGAAGGACTTCGCCTCCGTTATAAGGGCCCCCTTCCTTAAGTTCCTAGCTCATTTATGGGGTCTCACCATCCTCAATGAAGGGCATTTGCCCCTTCATGGGCCTCTTTCGGGCCCCCCTCCTCCTTGGGAGGGAAAAAATTAAATTTTAAAAATTAAAAAAAAAATTAAAAAGGATTCATCCTCGCCTTCTTTCACGAGAAAAAAGCCTCCCGTGGCGACCTTTCATGAGACAAACAAAAACAAACATACAAAAACAGTCAAAAACAAGCAAACAAACGCTGGAAGCGTTCGTGCAGAAGATCCATTTCTGGAACACCAGCCTTCTGCTGATATATTGTTTGTTTTTTCTGTTTAAGGTGCTTTCAACCCTGCTGGATTATTGACACCATTTTTTTTTTTTTTTTGTAGAGAAAGGTGGTGAAAGAAGTAGTAGAAGTAGTACGTGCTGGATATATTGCTGATATATATATGTATACTAGTAAATGTAACCAACGTATATATTTTGTATATAAGAACAGTAGTGTAAGGCAAAATAGAAAAGATTTCTTTTTTGCATTCTAATATTTTGTATTACTAAATAGATCCAGAAACTATTAAATAAATTAATTTTAATTTCATTTATCTTATTTAAGGGGGAGACTAACATATTTCAATCCATTCGTATAATAACGTGATAACAATCATCATGAACAACAACAAAAAAAAAAAATATATATATATATAAGTAAATCAAACAGCTATGTGGAACTCCTAGCAGTGAAAATAGAAAAACTAAACTTGATAGTAATAGTCATCTATAGACCTCCAAGCACCCCAACCGAAAAATTCTCGGAGGCCATTGATGACATTAGAAAGCTAATAAAGGCCATAAACCTCCATCCCCCAATATAATGATCTGCGGAGACTTTAACTTCCCATTTATAAAATTCAAAAAGGTGAATAGGAATATATATATATTCACCAGGACAAGGGGGGCACAAGAGGAGATCAGGAACAAGCAAAAATGTTGATGGCTCTCACAAACGAGTTTATGCTGACACAGGAGATAACAGAAAATACCAGAAAAAATAACTGCCTGGATCTGGTATTCACAAATAACACCAACTTGATTGCTGATATAAAAATAACCCCAACCATTATCTCAGACCACAACTTAATCGAGATATCAACAAATATGATGGCAGCATTAGAAGACAATACACATATTGTGGAAAGAAGTAAATTCGGGGCCTTTAACTTAAACTCGAAGACTATAAATTGGGAAGCAATCAGATCGCACATGGCCCAAATAGAATGGAGAACAATT
Source organism: Bathynomus jamesi (assembly GCA_023014485.1). Taxonomy (NCBI): domain Eukaryota; kingdom Metazoa; phylum Arthropoda; class Malacostraca; order Isopoda; family Cirolanidae; genus Bathynomus; species Bathynomus jamesi. The sequence goes on along the minus strand of JAJOZX010002049.1, from coordinate 168,919 downwards.
TTCGAGAATAAAACAACTGAAGAAATGCTAACAACCTTGGAGGAAAAAACGCTGAGAATTTTAGAAATATATGCTCCGAAATCACAGCCAAAAGGAAAGAGGAGCTGGCTAGAAAGGCAAAAGAGAAGACTATTCCGCAAAAGAAAGAGAGTGGAGGCGAAGTTAGGAAACTGCGGAGATAATGACAGGAAAACAATAAAAGAAAAACTGGAGGGTATCGATAGGGAAATACAAGCCCTGATTAAGGACCATACAGAGAGGGAAGAGGAAAAGGCGGTAGAAGCAATAAAGGAAAATCCAAAATACTTCTATAGCTATGCAAAAAGGAAAACAAAAACGCGCGCCGCTATTGGGTCCTTAAGGACGAGAAATAATGAACTAACCGACGATCCAAAAGAAATATCTGATACATTGAGAGCTCAATATGAATCGGTTTTCAGTACCCCAAAAAGTGACAAAGCGATACCTGACATAAATGCATTCTTTGAAGAGGAATTGCAAGGAGAGTATATAACAGACTTTGAGTTTACACCAGAAGATGTAGCGAGAGCTATAGGACAAATGAAACTACATTCAGCTGCAGGTCCGGACAATTGGAGCGCATTATTGATTAAAAACTGTAAAAATGAAATAGCTACACCTTTATACTGGATATGGAGAAGATCCCTAGACACGGGGGAAATACCGAGCATCTTGAAAAGAGCAAACATTGTCCCTATATATAAAGGAGGGGACAGATCTCAAGCAAAGAACTATAGACCAGTGTCATTGACGTCCCACCTCACCAAAGTATTTGAAAGAATAGTTAGAGAGAAAATTTACGATTTCCTGGAGACACGGGAAAGATTCAACGAAAATCAGCATGGAATCCGATCAGGTAGATCATGCCTATCGCAACTAATAGAGCACTACAACAATATCCTAGATGCATTGGAAGGCAATGACAACTACGATGTTATATACACAGATTTTGCTAAAGCTTTCGATAAATGTGACCATGGTATAATAGCACATAAAATTAAAGACATGGGAATAACAGGCAAAGTGGGAAAATGGATCTACAACTTCCTTAGTGATCGTCTGCAGGTCGTCAAAATTCAAGGTATATCATCATCAGAATCGGAAGTACGCAGCTCAGTACCACAAAGGACAGTACTGGCCCCACTCCTGTTCATTATCATGCTAACAGACATAGACAGCGAAGTAAACAGCAATAGTATAGTAACATCCTTTGCAGACGATACAAAGATCAGCAGAAAAATCAGCGATCTACATGACGTGGAGGCCTTGCAGAGGGACACGAACAAAATATACAAATGGTCAGAAGACAACAACATACCATTCAACGCCGAGAAATTTCAGCTCTTGAGATATGGTAGAAAAGAAGAACTTAAACAGACTGCATATTATGCTCCAGATAGACAGGAAATTCAGAGAGGCATGAAAGCGATTGATCTCGGGATAATAATGACAGATGATGCGAAATTTGAAACACAAAATCAGATAGCGATAAATAAAGCAAAAAGAGTCGCCGGACAGGTTCTAAGAACGTTCAAGAGAAGGGACAGGACAGTAATGATTCCCCTGCTAAAAACACTGATTATACCAAAACTTGAATACTGCTCAGTTTTGACGTCCTCATATAAAAAGGAAGAAACTAATAAACTAGAAGAAACGCAAAAAGGCATTTCACAGCCAAGATTGATGGCTGCAAAGAACTCAACTACTGGGAAAGACTACGTAAACTAAATCTGTACTCACTGGAAAGAAGAAGAGAGGTACATCATAATCTACATATGGAAAATGATCGAAAAACTGGTACCAAACCTAAAACTAAACCCAATTACCATTCAAACAACACTGGAAAATAGGAAAGGCAGAATGTGTAGTGTTCCCAAATTAAAGGCACGACAAGGGACGTCTTCAACCCTGAAGGAAAATAGCTTGGTTGTCAGGGGGCCAAGACTTTTCAACCAGCTTCCTAAGGACCTCAGAAACGTAACGGGGGTCAAAGTTGAAGTCTTCAAGAAAAGACTGGATGCCTGGCTCAGGACAGTACCAGATGAGCCGGGCGTGCCTGGCTATGTACGGTGGAGAGCGCAAGAAAGCAACTCGCTCCTCTATCAGGCCAGACCTAGAGGCGGGGCCACCAGCTTGACCTCCGTGTGAAGAGAGACCAACGCACGAAACAACATAAGGTTCATAAGGTAAGGTGTGTATATATATATATATATATATATATATATATATAAATATATATATATCAGCCCTTTTCAAAAGACTAGGATGAACGCGAATACATGCAATTTATATTTTGTAAATTCAAATATCGATATCTTCCTTCATAGACATATATTTCACCCATGCAGTTTTCAGTTATTTACATCGCCTCACGTTTCTCGAAAATAGTAGAGAAGTTCTTATAACTACGCTACTTAAATGATAACTTATGAACTAATTGAGTTTGGTGTTAAAAGGTCCCACTCAACTGATCTGTGTGTCTATATACAGTCTAACGCAACGAATTAAAAACTCAACCACCCCGATTATCCAAGCTATTAGCAATCCTACCGTACGTCTTCTAAGCTATGGAAATTTATGATATGAAAACGGCTGGTTATAAATTCACACAACTGCGAAAGTACTGTATTATTTCTCATTAATTGTATCTATTTCTATCCTTAGTATGTAATTTGTCATTGTATTATTAATATTAGGCATTTGGATAATGGTCTACCAATAAACTTATTCATCTTCATTTTTCATACAAAACATTGAAATAAATAAGCAAGTATGCCTTAAATTTCGATCTGACACCAAACAGTTAAAGAAAACGACTAGCGAATTTTTTCGGTGGTAACTCTGTTATTTGTGTGATTCTTTCCGAATTATCAGCCCCATCTGTAAAATACTTGGTCAAGGGACTAGCAACTTCAATACAACTACATTTCGCATCGTCGGTGAAGATTGATTTATTTAACCTCGTATTAGCTATGCAATAATGAACTCTTACCTTGAAGCAAAGAAACACACAAGTTATATATCCAGTCGACCACTGTGACTGTATTTTCTGTTGTCAGCTTCTGTACAAACGGTAATAAAAAGACTTCTTTACAATCACCATATATGTACATAATAATGGCATGTTATACATATATGTATATACATTTTAACTGCAAACAACACGCAGTATAATTAATGTAAAGAACGACGCTTGTATAGAAGAACGTTCCGCACAAGATGAGGAGGGAGAACGAACAAATGAAAAATGAGGTAACCACCTGGGAATCGAACCCGGGATCTTCATTTTTCATTTGCTCGTTCTCCCTCCTCATCTTGTGCGGAACGTTCTTCTATACAAGCGTCGTTCTTTACATTAATATGTGTGTGTGTGTATATATATATATATATAATATATGTTAGCATAACAATATTAAAACCTCATCAATAAAAGAATCTGCAAGTTTTTATAATCTATTTAATGTTTAAAATCAAATTGTTAAAGACGCCAATAACTATCTCATACAGATTCAGCTAAGACATAATAGAAAATTAAATGAAGTGGGCCTGAAATCGATCCTTCAACCTCCTAACCCTGATCAAACAATCTTCTAAGAGAATTTGAGCAACAACGAAAGACGACTTCTCTCTTTGGGCCTATATTTTAAGTTACCAAACCTTAAGATAAATTATTTTAAACACTTTTTATCACTTGAAAAACTTTTTCATAGTTTAAAACGAATCCTAATAGCTGACGATACCAAATTTCCCATTAGACTTAGCTTTTTTGCTTAAATCACCCACAAACACTTTTATAAATTTAAAACTCATAAAGTTTCCCCCTAATCAATAGTAAGATATCGTTTGCCTAAAAGAATCATCACTAAAATACACATACTCCATCATAATTTCACCTCCTGACAAAAGCAAAGATACCATTCTTCTTAACAAATCAGATGATGATAATAAGTTGAATAAAGCCCTCAACGACTCCGCCAAATTCAAAAAGATTAATGTCAAGCTTCTAGCACTTTCCCTAAACTTGAAGATGAAATCAACCGTTTCCTCAAAATTTATATGATCAAAATAAAATTTCGGAGGATGATTACGACCAAATACACTCTATCGTCACCAGTGGCGGCTCGTGACTTTCAGTTATAGGGGTGCTGCCTCAGAAATTGCGAACAATTGTGTCGATTATATATATATGAGAGAGAGAGAAAGTCGAATAGATAAATAGATAACTACTCACTACTCAGTCATAAAAATAAGTAAAATAGTATCATAAGTAATATGTATCATGTATCATAAAATCAATTATAGGGTAATTTCGAATTTGCCAAAAATTTTATTTATAAACAAATTCCATTCTTCTGTTTTTATTCTGAGCGAAAAAATATTCTTCTAGAAATGAAAGCTATATATTGTAAATAATTCAATTATTATATAATTAACTTCAATCTCACGACAAAAAATAAATGATAACGAATCATTGATAAATGCAATTCGGAAATTAAATTTCGAATTAGCAAACGATACAGCAACACAACTACCGCGTCAAACAAACAAATCGGCACTGCTCTGTCCACAGTGCTTTGGATCCTCTTAAACCCGCGATTCTGACTCGCTCTTCGTACGTCCGCCACCGAGGTTTCAAGCGTTTCGAACAAAATCTGGAACTGTTAAGTACGCAGTTCCGCGGGAAGGCTGAAGCTACTTTCGTGATTCATTCGTTCGGCATTGAAATAGTTTAAGGAAAAAAGGATATAATCTGATTTAAAAACTCAAAGTTCATTGAAAAAAAAAATCAGAGACTATTTTAAATATTTAAATATTAAGATCATGGGGGTGCTGCAGTTCCACAGTGCCTACCTGCGAGCCGCTCCCGATCGTCACCTCCCCAGACACTCTTTACGGCCTCCCTAAAATACACATACCAGATTTACTCATTAGGCCTATCCATTTTTTTTGCCTACATCACCCATAATTTCCACCTAGCAAAATTCCTAATTCCCCCATCTCCACCCTAAACCCTAGTGCAGAATGAAAATTCCATCCCCATTTCCTACGAATTCGTCAAAGAAATACTGACGTTGAACAATTCGAACAATCTCCATATGCACAGCTTTGACAGAGTATTCCTCTACAACAACGTGCCAATTAGAGAAACCATCTGACATCTGCACCAACAATTTACTTTCCATAATCAGAACACAGACCTCAACCTAACGAAACAAGAATTTACAAAACTGCTAACCCTTGCCACTTCAAACACCTACTTCTTTTCAACTTTACCAACAAACCTATTCACTAGCCAGGGGATTCCCCTAAGAGCCACACTAGCTAGCATCTTTCTCTGTTATCACGAAAATAATGGCTACTCCATTAGACCATTACTCCACCGATTACAAACACACTTATTTAAAAGATATGTCGATGACACCTTTCTACTCTTTCACACTGCTAACCACGACCTCCTTTTTATTAACTATCTCAATTCCCAGCATCAAGCCATCAAATTCACTAAAGAAAACGACCATAACAACACCTTACCCTTTTTAGATATAACAAAACAAAATAATAAATTCAGCACATTCATATATCGAAAACCTACATTTGGGGGAGGGGGCTCCCAAAACTAAACATTTATGGTTAATTTGGAACCAAAGTATGTAAATGCAATTAAGTTTCTATGTCTAATTAATCAAATATAATGAATGAGCTAGAAGAGTTACATTTTTAATGTTAAGAGAAAAATTCAGCTGGAGGGAGTATATATTTCAAAATATACGAAATCAATTTTAGCAAAAATAAACAGGGTGTGTTTGACAGAGAAACTTAATTGCATTTACATACTTTGGTTCCAAATTAACCATAAATGTTCAGTTTTGCGGAGGGGCCCCCTCCCCCAAACCAACAACTAAATTTTGCCATGGGCTACACTTAAAATTCATACAAGTGCAGTGGTGAGTTAACGCAAGTGTCGAGGATTGATTCGGTCGGTAATTGCCACGAGTCGGATTAAAATGTTTTCTTTCTTTAATTGACCGAATTCTCTGCACTATGCAGTGGCGGATTTAGGGGGGGGCCGAGTAGGCCATGGCCTACGGCCCCGCGCCTGTGAGGGCCCCGCGCCCTCACATATAATTATAATGTTGGATTCCACTATAAATAATACAATTGATTAATGATTAGTGATAATTATGGTATCACTCTCTTTGCTGGCGGGAGTTTAGTTCTATTCAGGCCGCTGTGGAGTGCACATGTGAGTGTGTTTAGTGGTAAGTAATGGTAAAAGTCGTATCTCGAAAAAGTCGCCAGTCAATAAATGGGGATGGGGGAGTTTTAGTCAGCTTTATAATAACATAAATAAGTTGAAAAATGTTAAATTAATGTAATTAATTTTTTTATATGAAACGTACTTAGGCTAGGTTAGGTCAGTTTAGCTTAGATTTCATAATAAATACATTTTATACATATTTAAGGAAAAAGTCGCCACTGGTGGGGGCTGGCGACTTTTCCCATAAAGCGACTTTTTCACCCGAACAACTGTTTAGTGTCTGTATTTAATTAATTAATTAAACTGTATTAATTAATACTAAACCGAGGGGTCAAGTCTAAATAGTTTGTTTTTTATGTTTTTATGTTTCAGGATAAGGCAGTGAGGCTGCACTGAGGCACAATGGAGAAGTCAACAAGTCGTGATTGTGATCAAGGGAGGAAGTATAAAGCTGGCTCTGTTAAACGACAAGAAAAGGCAGACGTAAACCAAAGAGTAAAAAAACTACCAAAAATAACTCAATGGTTGACATATCCAACAGTATCTGAATCTGCAAAATCACAAACTCAAACTGAATCTGAATCAGTAGAGACACCAATTACGCCTGAAACAACTGGAGAAGCCACAACTAGTACTGAACCTAGTGTAGTTAGCGCAATTGAACCTGAACACAGTGACAGTGAGGAGACACAAGAGGAAGTGAAAGTTATGAATACCGGTACTGAACAAGGATTTGAAACGGATCTTGGATTATGGCCTAAAATAATTACTGAAAATGTGTGTGACTATTGGTTGAAAAAGGGAAGCGCAGAATGTCGACACTGTGATGGTGACTTCAAAGAGTCAGCTGTGAAAGAGCTAAACAGAACCCGTCATTGTACAAAGACATTATTCACTCGAACTCATTCATTATCTGGCCAAGAAATTAATCTTAAATGGCTCTGTTACTCTAAAACAACTGGTAAAGTGTATTGTTTTGCTTGCAAGCTTATGTCAAAGGTGGAAAGCTCATTCACAACTGGCTTCAATGGTTGGAAGAACGCTAGGTATGTCATAGAATCTCACAGTAGGTCAGATCAGCACAGGAAAAGTATGGTCGAAATGATATATCGAAAGACTGCGAGTGCCCGTATTGACTCTAATCTAGTACAACAATATGAAAGTGAATGCGAGTACTGGCAAGCAGTATTGAGGAGGTGTGTAGATGTTTTAAAGCTACTTTGCGAACGCGGGCTAGCCATTCGAGGTAAAGATGAAGTAATTGGATCAGTACACAATGGAAACTATCTTGGGATTCTAGAGCTGCTGAGCACATACGACAGTTTCTTGGCAGCACATATCAAGAAACACGCAAACAAAGGTAGTGGTCATACTTCCTACTTGTCCCATGTCATTTCTGAGGAAGTCATTGGAATAATGGCAGAAAACGTTATGTCCTCAATAACAGATGAAGTAAAAACAGCAAAGTACTTCTCAATTTCTGTTGACTCCACACCTGATATTTCACACATGGATCAACTTACTCAGGTGGTGCAAAGGCTGCAAAAAGTCCTGAACTAGAAATGTATGAGATAATTCACAGACATGACATGGTAGAAACATTTGCTAATGTTGAAATTGTATTACGACTCTATCTCTGCATGTTTGTCACAAACTGCACTGGGGAGCGATCATTCTCCAAGATGAAACTAGTCAAGAATTATCTAAGAAACACCATGGGGCAGGACCGTTTGTCTTCACTCACCCTGTTGAGCATTGAGCATGAGAAATTAAGGGTGCTTGATTTTACTGATGTCATCAAACAGTTTGCAAGTAAGAAGGCTAGAAAAAAATCTTTTTTGACTGAGAAATAGTTAAGTGTACCGTACAAATTGCCTGCAATAAACAAAACCCACTCATTGCATCATTTGCATGTCAGTCAAGTGGTATTCTCTTTAGTTAATGGTGTATTATTATAGTTATTTTTTGTTAATGGTGTATTATTATAGTTATTTTTTATTGTTAAGCTTCAAAAAAACAAATGTGTAATGTTCAACTATGAAATGGTCATTTGGCTAATTAATTATCAATAAATTGAATATTGTTTAAAAAGTAAATTTATTTTAACGCTTCGCTCGCCCATTGATTTGAGGGCCCCGTAAGGTCACCACTGGGGGATGGGGGTGTAAATCTTCATTTCAGTTAATTAAGCTAGCTTTGCGTAGTTTGGGGCCCCGCACTCCAACCGGCCTAGGGCCCCGCGCACCTTAAATCCGCCACTGGCACTATGGTACACTTCCGTTGAGACGCTGAGGTACTGGTGACTTATCTTCATTCATACGTAGTATCCTGAATTCGAGCGACACTCACTTTATGAGCATCTATGTTGTACACATCGAAGGGGAGCATCTGTGAGGTATGTGATATATGATTTGAGCTACATAAGGTGTAAAATCTGAAGGCAGGATCAGTGATGACGTAATAGGTTGGATTCTAAATTAGTAGTAATTAAGAATGTTAGCGCTCGAAAGCTCGGTGGTTACAATGTCTGCCTCTGTGCAGTGTGGTTCTGAGTTCGCTCCCAGCTTCTGGCATCGGTTAGGATTGGGACGGCCACTCGCCCCCACCGGGCGGCCCCACGTAATGAATAAATGAGCTCCTTAGATACCTTTTATGTTTTATTAAAAATGCTGCTGATTCATTGTGTTTCGTCATAGACTGTTATTTATTTATTTATTGGGTTCAAAATCCCAGCTGAGCCGTGAACGGCCAAGTTCTGAAGGGGCAGTTCAACCTACAGCCCAAGTTAAGCTAAAATTAAAAACTTACGGACTTGAGGTCCTATTAGGTCCTACCTCAAGGTTGCTGACTCGATGTGGGCCTACCTTAGGCCTCAGTTGCATGAATAGAAGATAAAAACAAAAGGGGCACTATTTATGGTCTTCTTTCTAAACCTTGCAACAACAACACAACCTGCACTATTGCACGATGCGCAGTGCCCCAAAAAATGATGCCACAAGAGTGCCCAAACAATGATGCCACAAGAGCCCAAAAATGCTAGCTCTAAATTAAGTGAATTTTTCACTAACCTTACAATTATGAGATGGATATACAGGGTGGGCCAAAAGTCTGGATCCATAGGAAAATATTTATTTTAATACATAAATTACAACAAATGGTAAATACTTAAAATGAATATCAACTTTAACTCGTAAATGCGTATCCATGATACTGTACAGTAGTTCGTACTCCAGTATAAACAACAAATTATAACAAATGCTCAAATTGGCGGCCTCTGACATCGAGACACTTGTGTATACGATGAATACAGGATCTTTGAGGTATGTCTCTCCTGTTACATTACCTTCAAAGAAATACGGGCCAATTAATCTTTCACCAAATATCGCCGCCCACACCATAATTCGTGGATCAGTTTGAAAATGTCCTTCCTCCATCCAATTTGGGTTGTCTTGAGACCAGTAACGTGTATTGTGCCTGTTAACTCTACCATTTAGATGAAATGTGGCTTCGTCGCTGTAAAACACAGTGAAATCACATTGTTGTATGAACCACTCACAATATTCCACTCGCCGATCTGTCTCATCGCCATGCAGTTCTTGAACCAGGTGCACTTTGTAGGGATGGAATTTATGATTTTTAATAATTCTTCGAATTGAAGTTCTCGAGATGCGTGTTTCATTTGATAATCTTCTTGTTGACTTTACTGGACTATTCGTTAAATTTTCACATACCATTGCAGAGGTATTTTTATTAGTTGCAGTTTTTGGACGACCAGAACGCCGTCGATCATGTACACTTCCTGTTTCTTTGAAACGTTTAAACAACTTGCCAACAGTCGCATGTGTTACTGGATGCTTATCAGGATGATTTCTATTGAATTCGGTAGCAACTCCTCTGTGTGTAGCGCCCTGTCTTGCGTACATGAGCACAAGTTCTACCTGGTCTTCTGTTGTTAGATTCGAAGCCATTTCTGGGCTGAAATAAAAAAAGTATTTGAGTATTTATACTGGAGTACGAACTACTGTACAGTATCACGGATACGCATTTACGAGTTAAAGTTGATATTCATTTTAAGTATTTACCATTTGTTGTAATTTATTAAAATAAATATTTTCCTATGGATCCAGACTTTTGGCCCACCCTGTATATACACAATTTAATATATACAAGCAATGCTGCATCATATATATATATATATATATATATATATATATATATATATATATATATATTATATATATATATTATATATATATTAGTGTCCCATAAGTCTGGAACCAAAGGTAAAATAAGTAATTCATGTTTTTCCGTTTATGCAAGTGCCCATGATGTCTTCAAGTAAGGAAGAACGCATCCAAGTAATTCTGCTCGTAGGAAATCGGAGTCAGAGGGAGGTCGCTGAGGAATTTAACAGATTGCATCCGGACCGCGCGCCGATAACACACAGCTGTGTCGGCAAAATGGAGCAAAGTTCAGGGAAACGGGATCCATAGGAGATAAACCACGCAGTGGACCGACGATGACACAGCCGCTACCGTCCTTGCTCATTTCACAAACAGCCCCCAAAAGTCTCTTCGGCGTTTCTATTACCGCTTTTATCATTTTGCCCTACGGTTACAGACTTACGGGACACCCTGTATATATATATATATATTTCCACAAGGAAAAACGATTCCAAGGCCTTTCGTGTATTCAAAGCTACACCTCGAGGTGTAGCTTTGAATACACGAAAGGCCTTGGAATCGTTTTTTTTTTTCTTTTTCCTTGTGGGTTTGCAGCATTCATTCATTTCACGTATTTTATTGTGAAATTCATCCCATATACAAAGACGAAGGAATGTTTGAAAACGTTTGTAACTTTTGTAGAAGTCTCCCGCTAGGGAGGCGGAGCCTGTGGAAATCTGAAACGCTATTGGTTAAAGAATATGAATTGTCCAATCATGAACCATGTCTAATTTCTTCCAAAATCTGACCAGTTAGAAAGAAAATATTTTTACTTAAATCCAATACTATTTCATTACAATATTTGGATAATATTCGTTTTAACGCCCATTGAAACTCAATATTTTTAGTCAGATATACCTGTAAAGCAGTTCAAATGCTTTACAATGACGGTATTTTTTTGTTCAGGAAATTTGTTGAAATGTACTTTTTTTAATAAAATATATTTCCTGTTTTGGCTATAATGTACTTTTTTTATAAAATATTTTTCCTGATTGGGCTATTTTTTCGCTACTCTGCGACTTAATTAGCTGGTTGGGTTTTGTTCTGGCTATTTTTTTTTTCAAATTGGATTCAGTTTAGGTGTTTGTGATAGGATTATGACGTGCCATTCGTTTGATTTTTACTTTGAGAATTTGATTCGTCACGTGACCTAGATGAAGACAAAGGATTGGATGTTTTTATTAATTACGGCATTATTCTCTCATCCTTAACTTGCCCGAAATGTGACAGTGAGTGCCTAATACGAAAAGATCAAAAGATATTTAGGTGAAATAACCAATATTAACCTGTTAGGTTAGTTGAATGCCCGGTTAGGTCAACTGAAGGCCTCTTTAGGTTAATTGAATGCCCAGTTAGGTCAACTATACACCCTTGATGATTGGTTAAGTTAAGTCGTGGTATTTTCGTTAGTTTAAATGAAAATGATGAGAGCAAACTTTTCTGGTTAATTTTGAGATGTTTTGTACGAAACGGTCATCCGTTTCCTGTGCAAATGTGTAGTTTTCAAGATGATGATATCTCGAAAACTACGCATTTCCGCAGGAAACGGATGGCAGATTCGTGCAAAACACGGTAATTTTTCACTTGGGGTATAAGTGCGAAAAAATACCCTAAAATGCGGGTAATTCCTTCAGTAGAGACTATCTAGGGCGCATTCGCGGTTAAAACGAATCCATTGATATATAAATTATGGAAATTGTAGAAACAGCCAACACGAGTGACCTAAAAGGTATATATATATATATATATATATATATATATATACATTTATATATATGTAGTAAAACGACACTGTATATATTATATATACCGTAAAACTATACTAACCTACCTAACCTAATTTTAGGTACTACTCTTACCTGTGTATATATATATATATATATATATATATATATATAATTTCTTTTTTAATGTGATTTGTAGAGCTGAGCCGCTGCAACATGAAAAGCGTGTAGCCTTTGTTTGGGTTCTTGATATTTCAAGCAGAATATGTATCATGCACCGACCTATGGCAACGAAATGCTTTTGTTTTTATCGAACACACACTTATTACCACAAACAATACCTTCCTTGTTTTTCTTAGGGCAAATAAATTCTTTTAGCAATACACCGTGTTCTACATAAAAATTAAATGCAGCCTCTTCATCATCAAAAAATTTGCATGAAGTTAAACACAGTGAATAACTACAACCATCGCAAACCGACGCCATCGTGACACTAAAATCTTATGAGTTCAGGTCAAACCCCCCAATTTTGTTAGCGATACCTTCCTAACCTTTGTGGGATCAGCCATTTTATCACTCCGAAAAACATGATCCGCGATTTTACCGCTCAAAAAAATAATTTCTTAACATTAATTTTATAGCTTTAATCGGCATTTGCCTTCATATTGTATTTAAAAGTTATTTAAAAAATGTAGAGAGTCTTATGGTAAACTTTATTTTCAGTTTCCAGAGGCTGGACTGATAGTAAAAAATTACCCAAAACACCTCAAAATTGACCAGAAAAGTTTGTTCTCATCATAAAAACAGAGTGGGCGTTAAAACGAATAATTACCTCTATATATATATAATAGAAGGACATTCCGCGCAAGATGAGGGAAAACGAACAAATGAAAAAATGAGGTAACCACCCAGGAATCGAACCCGGGATCTTCCGATTGCCGGTCAGATATGATAACCACTACACCATGGGCCTCACTCGGTCAGAAGTCGTAATTCTCCTACATACGCGCAGAAACAAATGCCCCGAGGGAGCACCTCTCGCATGCCGCACATATATACATTTCAACTGCAAACAACACACAGTATAATTAACGTAAAGAACGACGCTTGGAGAGAAGAACATTCCACGCAAGATGAGGAGGGAGAACGAACAAATGAAAAAATGAGGTAACCACCCGGGAATCGAACTCGGGATCTTCTGATTGGTTTCTGCGCGTATGTAGGAGAATTACGACTTCTGATCGAGTGAGGCCCATGGTGTAGTGGTTATCATATCTGACCGGCAATCGGAAGATCCCTGGTTCGATTCCCGGGTGGTTACCTCATTTTTCCAATCGTTCGTTCTCTCTCCTCATCTTGCGAGGAATGTTCTTCTATACAAGCGTCGTTCTTTACGTTAATATATATATATATTATATGTATGTATATATATATATATGTGTGTGTGTGTGTGTATATATATATGTGTGTGTGTGTGTGTGTATATATATATGTGCGTGTGTGTGTGTATATATATATATATATGTGTGTGTGTGTGTGTGTGTATATGTTATAATGTTTCAGACCAACAAAGACCCTAGGATCCACTCATGGCTGGTCTACCTAACTGTGTTCGTAATCGTGTATTGTGTATGTCCTCCGTGGTGGCGGAGGGGACCTACAATTTTACGTGGGTTCCGAACCACAAGAACATAAGAAATTTATGTAAAAACTGCCGGTAAATTGGCAACGACCAATTTTTACGAAACTAAATAATTATCAATTTAAAACTAATTAATTATCGATTTAAAACTAAATATAATCTCTGGATCCAGAGGATCAAGTCATAATAGACTACTATCCACAAATATGTTTCACTCTATATCTATTTATAACGGACATGCAAATATATCAGATCCAAAGAATCCAGTCAATTTCATTGCAGTATCCATCCGATTGCGGACCAAGTCAAAATTTACACCATATACATTACAATATATACACTTAGGAGGAAAAGTGTAGGTGTGGCTGTAAAGACTGTACAGTAATGTAGAAATGTGTGTGCACCCATTTTGGGTCTCCCATTTAAAGGTGTTTGTGGGGCAAGTGAAGATCATGAGTTTTTCAATACCCCACAGTAGTATGGGGGGCACCGCTCGGCAGAGGAATCTCTTTAAATGGGGTGTGTAAGGACAGAGAGTATCCCATAACCCAAGACGCTGCCTCCCTATATCCCACAACACTTGTGTTTATATATATATATATATATATTATATATATATATATATTGTGTGTGTGTGTGTGTGTGAATATATATATATATATATATATATATATATTATATATATATGTGTTGTGTATATATATATGTGTGTATATATATATATGTGTATATATATATATATGTGTGTGTGTGTGTGTATATATATATGTGTGTGTATATATATGTGTGTATATATATATTATATCATTCGTGATCAGTCTTTCCTTGTGAACAGACGTGTTTTATCGAGTGTTTAGTGTTATCAATTGAATAAGTGGTTTTCGTTGAAGTGTTTTAAAAAAAATAGTATTCGGTGCATTCATAACTAAATTACTTCGTGCTACTAATCATTCATTAACGAATATATTTCATTTATTGACGTTATTCAATACTATATTATTTGATCAAACCAAGGCTACTGCACGTGGCTTGCCGTGTTGTTTTTCAAATCTATCAAAAAACGTGCAGACATAAGGTTCATTTTTTCTTCCTTCGAGAGGTCAGGTAGAGTGTGGTCTCGCACCGTCTGAAGAAAAGGAAAAAAGTCGCACCGTGTGAAGAAAAGGAAAAAAGTCGGGTCAAATCGCGGACAGATAAGTGTTATAAATACTCTTCTTTTACAGATCTTTGTCGGTAGCTTAATTCTATATTCATTTAGTATAAATTTGTGTTACAAGAACCTGTTTCTGCGTTTCAAAAACGCGGTAGACCTACGTTGTAATTTATTAATTTCGAAAAGCTCGTATTTCGTTTTTTGTTTTTTTGTTGTTTAACTAATTAAAAGCATGGCACCCCCATCAAGTACTTGCAGTCGCTGTGAAGGGAAATTTGCCGTTTACGCGTTTACAATGGCTAATAATAATGAACAGTTGGTTTGCAGGTGGTGCTCAAACTTGGAAGTGCTGAGGAACGAGTTAGAACTTGAGAAGGAGGCCAGAGTAAGCCTTGAAGAAAGGGTGATGCTCCTGACGGCAAAATTAGAATCCCTTGAGACTCCAGTTGCGACCCCTCCTGCCTCAGTTCCTATTAATAATGTAAATAGTATTAATAGCCCTCTCTCTTCTCCTAGTTCCCAACCCTTCGTTCGAGTGCGTAATGGAACCCCATTGAGAAAACCTAAGACATGTCTACCAGTAATAACAAATAATAAGTTTTCTGTTTTAGGTTTTGAAGATGATGATGAACCGGAAATACGACTCGTTGGGGATTCCAATGTTCAAGGACACCTCGAGGAATTCTGTGGGAGAAACCCTCGTCGTACGCGCCGTTACTGCTACCCTGGTGCAAGGGTGGAGGATATAACTAATAGTGTTGACCAATTTACAGACGGTACCTCCGAGGACACAACGCATGTTATTCATGTCAGTACTAATAACGTTTTAAATTCAAGATCGGAAGAACTGCTGGCTAGGTACAGGGACTTACTAGAGCGATTAAAGGAAAAAACTAATAAGATTGTTTTAACAGGTATACTTCCTCGAATTATCCATCGTAACGATTTCTACAGCAAGGCGACCTATATTAACAATAACCTAAAGTCTCTTTGCCAACAGGAAGGAGTGCATTTTGCGAATTTTTGGAACAGTTTCTACGGCAGGAGGGACTTGTTCCTCGGAGATGGACTTCATCTTAATGACGTAGGAGCTGCGCGTTTAGGAAGACTATTTCATAATACTGTCTCTTCTTTTCAGGCTGCCGTAACTCGAACGGTCCCAGCGTAAATTCCATAAATTTCCACTGCGCTCGCGAAGTTGTCGCAATTACAAACAATTTGAAGGTTCTATCCTTAAATGCTCGTAGCCTACGAAATAAAAGAAACTAATTTTTTTCTTTAATTGCTTGTAAAGACTATGATATAATTGCGATAAATGAATCGTGGCTTAGCAGTGAAACTCGTGACTTTGTAGGGTAGTATCAAATTAAAGGTTATAGACTTTTTATTTAAAAACAGAATAGGTAGGCGAGGAGGCGGTGTTATGTTGTATATCAAAGATAATATAGCGAACGTTATAGAAGTAAAGCACACAATTCCAGAACCGATAGATTCGACTATAGCAGAACTTAAATTGAATGATTTCAAACTTGTTGTTGCGGTTATATATAGGCCCCCTAATCAAACAGCTGATACGGACGAAGCGTTATATCGTAAACTAAAGCGAATAATCGGTAGTGAGCAGGCTTTAGTTATGGGTGACTTTAATTGCGCTAACGTAAATTACGATACAATGCAGGGAGACGCGGAAGGTAATCGTTTAGTTAATTTTCTCGAGGATAGCTTTCTTATTCAAAAGGTTGGGGAACCTACGAGGTTGGACAGTATTTTAGATTTAGTAATAACTACGGATGATAGGCTAATTACTGATCTTCAAATAATAGAACCGTTGGGCAATAGCGATCACAATATGGTAGAGTTTGTCCTCTCAGTAAGTCACTCGAAACCAGCTAACTCGACTAAAATTCCTAACTTCCAGCACGCAGACTTTAGTAAATTTCGAAATAAATTGTCACACATCAATTGGGAAAACGTGATGGGGAACTCCAACGCAAAATTAATGTGGGAATCGTTCGAAACAGTATTTAGGACTACAGGGTGGGCCGTAAGTTTCCATACATAGGAAAAATAAACATTTTTTTATGGACAACCATTTTATTTTATAATATTCTACATGGTTGCCATTGTTTTGAAAACACATTTCAATACGTGTTCCCCACTGTTGATGAACACGCATTAGCACAGTTGACGTTATGCTTGTAATGGCGTTGGTGATACGTTCCTTTAGATGATTTATGTCTCGTATCTTTTCCTGATACACCATGGCCTTCAAGTGCCCCCAAAGATAGAAATCAAGGGGGGTGAGATCTGGGATCTGGGAGGCCACTCCACAGGACCACGCCGACCAATCCAAGCATCCGGAAACTGCTGATCCAAATACCGACGCACGTGAAGACCATAATGAGGTGGAGCTCCATCTTGCTGGAAGTAAACTGGGAAGTTACCTTCCTCGTTTAGCAGGGATGGGAAAATCTCTTCTTGCCATGTTAAGATACCTTTCGGCATTAAGATTTCCACTGACAAAAATTGGTCCAATAATTCTGTCACCCCATATCCCGGCCCACACCATCACTTTACCGGCACCTTGCATCTTCGTCGGACTCAGCCAGTTAGGGTTAGCATTACTCCAATAACGTATGTTTTGCCGATTAACCTCTCCATTGACGTAAAAATTTGCTTCAATTCGTTGCTCTTTCGTCAAACGCATATTCTTAGGGTATCTGAAACATAAAAACAAACGTTTAAATTTTCCTATGTATGGAAACTTACGGCCCACCCGGTATAAATGAGGAATGTGTACCATACAAAATTAAGCGTGCGAAAGTAAACAACAAGCCCTTGTGGTTTACTTCTAGAGTAGGAGACATTATAAAGAGTAGAGATAGGGCTTATAGGCTAAATAAGTGCGATAAAGACAATTTATAGTTTCGAAACAACTACATATCTCTAAGGCGTGAAGTGAAAAGTGTAATAAAAAAGTCGAAGCGCGAATTTGAAATCTCCATAGCTCGTGACGGTAAAGAAAACCCCAAGCGATTCTTTCAATACGTCAATAACAGAAATCCAGTAAAAAGCGTCTTGGGGCCTTTGAAAAATGTAAACGGAGATCTAGTTTCTGAAAAAAAAGGAAATGGCTACCTTCCTAAACGAATTTTTTACGTCAGTTTTTACTATAGAAGATGTAACAAATATTCCTACGGTCACAGACATAATACCTTTTGATAATGGTAATATTTTGGATAATATAGTGGTTAGTGAAATGGAGGTAACGCGCTATATTGATAAAATGAAAACGCGTAAATCACCGGGGCCGGATTCCATATATCCCATACAACTAAAAGAATTAAAAGATAGCATTGTTGTGCCGCTAACAAAGATTTTTAATGCGTCTATTTCTGAGGGGTGCGTACCAGATAATTTCAAGTTAGCAAACGTAACACCTATCTTTAAGAAAGGCGATAAAGGTGCGGCGGGAAATTATAGGCCAATCAGTTTAACGTCTGTTGTAGGTAAGCTACTGGAATCAATAATTAGGGATCGTATAGTCGAACACTTAGAAGTGCATAAGCTAGTTAGAAATACGCAGCACGGATTTAGGCGAAACAAATCTTGCTTAACTAATCTTTTAGAATTTTTCCAAAGCGTGGTTGACGTTTACGATAGACATCGGGCGGTTGATGTAGTTTATTTAGATTTTCAAAAAGCGTTTGACACCGTGCCGCACAAAAGACTCATTGAAAAAACTAAGGCTCATGGAATCAGGGGTGTAGTAATAAATTGGCTAGAAGAGTGGTTGCGAGGCAGGAAACAGAGGGTGGTCATTGATGGAGCGGAGTCGTGTTGGGCTAATGTAGCGAGTGGCGTTCCTCAGGGTTCTGCATTGGGCCCCTTGCTTTTTCTTATATATATTAACGATTTAGATGTCGGCCTAGTCGGTACAGTTTCAAAGTTTGCGGATGACACGAAGCTGGGTGGTAGGGCGATTAATGACGAAGATAGAGGTAAAATTCAGGAAGATCTGAATAAAATCGTTGATTGGTCAGTCACATGGCAAATGAGATTTAACGTTGATAAGTGCAAAATTTTGCATATAGGTTCGCGTAACGGTAATTTTGCATATAGTATGTCAGGGAAAGATTTAAAAAGCGTAGAGCAGGAAAAAGATTTAGGAGTTATAATCAGTGGTGATTTAAAAGTAGCGAAACAAAGTATAGCAGCGGTCAATAAGGCGAACAAAGTGTTAGGTTTTATAGCTCGAACTTTTGAGTACAAATCGCGCGATATTATAGTTCCTCTTTATAAATCATTAGTTAGACCCCATTTGGAGTACGCGGTCCAATTTTGGAATCCGCATATGCGCAAAGATATAGACAAAATCGAAAGAGTTCAAAGACGAGCAACTAAGATGATTCCGTCGCTTAGGTCAAAGTCGTACGAGGATAGGCTTAAGGAGTTAAAATTGACAACACTCGAGACTAGGAGGTTAAGGGGTGATCTAATCCAGGTTTTCAAAATTATGAATGGGTTCCAGTGGCGGCTCGTCGGTAGGCACTGCGGAACTGCAGTACCCCTAAATTTTTTATTTACAATTGAAATAATAAAGAACAATATAAGGATGAGCTCACTGAATAACTTTTTCAATAACTTTTGAAACTTTTATTCATTGCTCAATGCTCATCCTTTTATTTCAGTAATTATTTCAACCCATTCTTAGAGACAGCACCCCTGGAATTTTTAGTCACGAGCCGCCACTGATGGGTTCGATAACGTAGATAGAGATAGCTTTTTCGAAATATCTCAATATAATAGGACTAGAAATAACGGGTGTAAGTTGACAAGTAGAAGGTTCGAGACAGCAGTTGCGAAAAACTTTTTTACACATAGAATAGTAAATAGCTGGAATAGTTTGCCGGTAGAAGTAATTAGTAGCACGTCTATAAACATGTTTAAAAATCGATTAGGCGCATATGTTGATAGAAAGGGTATAGTTTAATGTAGTAAAATTAAGGCTTTGTGGGAATATATCCCACAGCTCAACACAAGTGTTGTGGGATATAGGGAGGCAGCGTCTTGGGTTAGGGGATACTCTCTGTCCTTACACACCCCATTTAAAGAGATTCTTCTGCCGAGCGGTGCCCCCCATAGTACTGTGAGGTATTGAAAAACTCATGATCTTCACTTGCCCCACAAACACCTTTAAATGGGAGACCCAAAATGGGTGCACACACA
Organism: Bathynomus jamesi; assembly: GCA_023014485.1. NCBI lineage: Eukaryota > Metazoa > Arthropoda > Malacostraca > Isopoda > Cirolanidae > Bathynomus > Bathynomus jamesi. The sequence continues at coordinate 148,668 of JAJOZX010002049.1, read as the reverse complement.
TTTCTACATTACTGTACAGTCTTTACAGCCACACCTACACTTTTCCTCCTAAGTGTATATATTGTAATGTATATGGTTGTAAATTTTGACTTGGTCCGCAATCGATATGGACCGTGACTTGATGGATACCGCAATGAAATTGACTGGATTCTTTGGATCTAATATATTTGCATGTCCGTTATAAATAGATATAGAGTGTAACATATTTGTGGATAGTAGTCTATTATGACTTGATCCTCTGGATCCAGAGATTCTATCTTTAGTTTTAAATCGATAATTAATTAGTTTTAAATTGATAACACTGCCCAACACCAATTTTGCTGATTTAATTCTAACACCTGTTTTTAGGTAACTTTGGTGTGCTGATTTCAAAAATCACCTTAGTTTTTGCCTATCACGTCAGGTTTTCGAGCAATCAAATATGGATATTTTGGAGATATCGCATTTTGGCAGGGTTATGCCCAATTTTTTTTTTTTCAAAAAATAAGTTTTTACATACTCAGAATCAGCATGGAAAAGTAAACAATTGTGCAGGGAGTGAACTTTAATACACAATGGTAATATTGACACAAAGTGATTAAAAGTGTTTAAATAAGCAAAAAATGAATCCATATTAAAGCAAGCACGGGACCAGTTTTCTTAACAGTCTTTTTCTTGTTTTCTTACTTTCCAGTGCTGATAAATTTTCTCTTATAGGACTTCCTAGAATGAGAGATGTCAAGACAATCTCTTTGCAGGCTCCAGCAGTAGTCAGCCATCATATGGGTATCTCATCTTCCTTGGTATCGTTCTTCCATCACTTTGATATCTTGGTGGAACCTTTCACCTTGCTCTTCACTAACATCACCAAGATTTTCTGGAAATTTATCCAGATGACTGTTGAGATTGTGAACTTTAATGCTCATGTTGCAACCCAACTGCTGAAAGTTTACAAGTAAATCCTTTACAAGATCTTTATAATTTTCAGACTTTTTGTTTCCTCGGAAGTTCTTAACTACTGCCGCAAAAGCATTCCAAGCTCTTGCCTCCGTTTCGGTCATTGAGTTACTGAACTGCGGATCTTTCATCAGTTTTCTTATCTGGGGACCATCGAATATACCAGCTTTAAGCTTCTCATCACTAAGACCTGGAAAGGCTGCACATATGTAATTAAAGCAATCACCTTCTTTATTCAAAGCTTTTACAAACTGCTTCATAAGCCCAAGTTTGTTGTACATGACCTTTAGATTTAATGCACAGATTTGTGTATTCCACAGATAAAATTTTAACAGCAAAACAGCTGTTAACAGGTCTCAAAAATCATCAATTTTGATAAGCGCCCTTCATGGATCACCCAAAATAGGCATATTGCATTGCACGAAAACCTGATGTGATGGACAAAATCTAAGGTGATTTTTTAAATCAGCACATCAACATTATCCAGAAACAGGTCTTAGAATTAAATCAGCAGCAAAACAATTTTTTTTTTGTTGGGCAGTGTAATTATTTAGTTTCGTAAAAATTGGTCGTTGCCAATTTACCGGCAGTTTTTACATAAATTTCTTATGTTCTTGTGGTTCGGAACCCACCTAAAATTGTAGGTATCCTCTGCCACCACGGAGGACATACACAATACACGATTACGAACACAGTTAGGTAGACCAGCCATGAGTGGACCCTAGGGGCTTTGTTGGTCTGAAACATTATAACATTATAACATATATATGTGTGTGTGTATATATATATATATATATTTTTTTTTTTTTAAGTTCGGGAAGAACCGATTCGCCTCTATTTAAAAGGGCATATCTCGGCGGAAAAACAAAGAAAAAGTGAGAGGAAAGACAGAGGAAAAAGAAAGGGTGGAGGGGACAGTCGAAGTGGAAAAAGACCAAGGATAACAAGGACTGCAGGGTCGAGCCCCATCATCCTTGGGTGCTAGGGCCGGGAGGGCGCACGTGAAACCTCCAGGAACAAGCACGTACAAACGAGCACAAAGAGCACTCAAGAGCACGAGCTTAGAACCCCCTTTCGGGGGATATATATATATATATATATATATATATATGTGTGTGTGTGTGTGGGAATGAACTCAAAATGGTTCCCTGAGTTTTTTATGATACACACAGACCGTGCATGGAACAAGGAACTCTTCTGGGATAATGAAATCCACTATAGTTCGAATAAGTAATGGTAAATGACAAATACCATAGTTTTTCTTTTTCATGATGCAAGCCCGACGTGGGCAACGGGTCTCTCGCAAAGAGGTCCCATAAATATAGCTTCCCTCACCAGCTATCTGCAAAGCAGACAGGATCCAGCTTTGGGACATGGATCTAGGGTTTAAAGCAGCCTAGCCCCACTACATTTAGAACCTCAATATGCACGGTCTGTGTGTATCATAAAAAACTCAGGGAACCATTCTGAGTTCATTCCCATCATGAAACGGACATGTTATGTGCCTTGAAAAGTGGACGCTCAATTCTGCCAGTTGAGGTTTAAGTTTTGGTTTTGGCTAAAAATATAATAGTTACCCCTTTTTCTTTGATTTATTCAATCCGACGTGAATGCAACGAGTCTTTTACTTATATTGAGGTTCTAAATGTAGTGGGGCTAGGCTGCTTTAAACCCTAGATCCATGTCCCAAAGCTGGATCCTGTCTGCTTTGCAGATAGTTGGTGAGGGAAGCTATATTTATGGGACCTCTTTGCGAGAGACCCGTTGCCCACGTCGGGCTTGCATCATGAAAAAGTTGAGATTGATCCTGCGTTTTGGAATTATTTTTTAACTGGTATAGGCAGGGCCGTAACTAGGGTTTAGAAATTAGTGAGGTCCAGATTTTTTTCGAGCGCGGCGGGACGAGCAAAATTCAGACCAAAATGACATCTACAAACACAACCCAAGTTCTGCACAAAACCACAAAACAAAGCGCTCGACGCTCTCTCTTTTCAAAAGAAAAGCGGTAATATGCATTTCATACACGGAGACCGGTTCAGTCTTTTTTTTTTTTTTTTTTTTTTAGGAAATTAGGAAATAATTACCGAGGTCCGGACCGTATAGGATCACTCAAGTGTTTCCTGTATGGTACCTGTTTGTTAAAAGATCTTGGCAAGGCATAGGCCTTGTCGGGTTTGTTTTTGGTAACGACTGTGGCCTAGTCCATCTCATTGGGCTAGGCCTAGCTTTAGTGTGCCCTATACCCTAGGATATAGGTTAGGTAATTATTCGATTTTACACCCAGTCTGTTTTTATGATGAGAGCAAACTTTTCTGGTCAATTTTGAGGTGTTTTGCACGAATCTGCCATCCGTTTTCTGTGCAAATGCATAGTTTTCGACTTGAAAACTACACATTTGCACAGGAAATGGATGGCAGTTTCGTACAAAACACCTCAAAATTAACCAGAAAAGTTTGCACTCATTATTTTCATTTAAACTAACAAAAATATCATGACTTAACCTAACCAATCATCAAGGGCGTACAGTTGACCTAACCAGTGTCATGTACTGAACTGTCCGCAAAACATTAGGACCGATCAATTTGTGATGCGTGATCTTTACAGCGGCTCCGCCCCCATACCCCCAATACCTAAATTATACAAATGATAATGTAATAACATGTGCCTACCTTGCCTGGGTAGTCCACTAAATTTCATGTGTCCTTAAAGATTGAAACACTGAAATGACACACGTTTATTTTTAGGGTTTTTTTTGTAGCTCCTAAAGACCTTCTGGTCTTTTCTTAAAATACAAGCACTATTGCATTTAGGGCAGGTCACGGATGTCTTAATTATTCTGTGATTGAAAAAAAGGTTTAAACTCTTGTCTTCATAGAGGGCAATATGGCGGATTACGTCTTCAAAGTCCAATATGCAAAACTGACATCATAATTCTGGTCATAAACACACTGAACTGAAGAGACCAACAATTGCTAAAAATGATTTAATTGTAAAACAGGACAAATTGAATTATGCAGAAGTAGTCAGAATCACCAAAAATAGGAAATATTCACCAAATAGTCAATATATCTATCTTCTATATATATAAAAGAGGAAGTTTGTTTATTTGTCTGTTTGTTCTCTATTGAAATGAATATGGCTGCACCAAATAGTGTTAGGTAGGTACAGTAGGTAGGTAGGTAGACTAGACAGTTTTATTTAGTAAGTGGGTAGGTACAGTAGGTAGGTAGACTAGACAGTAGGTAGGTAGGTACAGTAGGTAGGTAGACTAGACAGTTTTATTTAGTAAATGGGTAGGTATGGTAGGTAGGTACAGTAGGTAGGTAGGTAGACTAGACAGTAGGTAGGTAGGTACAGTAGGTAGGTAGACTAGACAGTTTTATTTAGTAAATTGGTAGGTACAGTAGGTAGGTAGGTAGACTAGACAGTTTTATTTAGTAAATGATACATTAAAATCTTGTTTAGTTTTGAATGACGGCATAAAGTCACGGGATTTAAGTGGAATCTAATGGTGTGCATAAAAGTTTCAAAATTTTCGAGAACTTTTTAAAATATAAGGTTAAGGAATAAGTTTTTGCATTTTGACACAAAAAAAGCTTAAAATCATTATTTTAGAGAACTTTTTAAAATATAAGTTTAAGAAATAAGTTTTTGCATTTTGACATTTGAGTGTGACTTTTGCTATGGGTGACAATGGCCCAAAAAAGTTGGAACACCTCGCAATCTTTGTTTTGACACCCAATGGAAAAATACGTAACATTGTTTACACTGAAGTGCTACAAAATGTCTGATGTTTTCAAGGAATAAAAACAATTACCAAAACTTTGTGTTTGTGTTCATTTAGTTTTGTTCATCTTTTTACCTTATTTTGACACACCCTTACATCCCGGGCAATGCCGGGTATCTCTGCTAGTATATATATATATATATATATATATTGAAAAAACATGAAAAATAGGAAATATATTTTAATAAAAAAACACATTTTATACAAATCTGCACAAGATAAGATATATATTTTCTTAGTCAGTTTTGAATGGCAATTCAATATATTATACTGTTTTAACCGCGTGTGAGTGGGTTCAAAGATGAATATTAATCGTAGGTTATATTTACCTTCCTAAATCCAATCATGGGTAAAGGAGTAACTTCTAAAAGGTTATGGGTGGATGATTTTAAGACCCTTGAGTTGGCTTGCAGTGATGACTTGATGGATTTGAGTAAAATCATTAAGCAAACTGACCATGCTATCCCTTCTTTTTGCAAAAAAGGTTCCAATGAAGTTGCTCAAAGATTAGATACTGAGGAACCATCTAGTCTTACTCAACCCTTGAATTGTCCTATATCTCTCGCTGAGTAATTTTTGTTTTAGAAATTTTCAAATGCAGAGTCTAAGTGTTACATGAAAGGGCCAGGCTTTGCCTGCCTAAGGCTTGGCCAATTAGGCCTAGGCCCATATACTGAGATTCATGTCAGTTAAATTCACGTAAGTTAACTTTTATTATTAGCTTAATAAACAAAGAAATTACAAAAATTACTAAATATATTTATAAATATACTCATAAAAAATTTGCGAAATATATTTATAAAAAATTACAAATAAATGAAAAAGTACTGGTAGGTAAATGAAATTATAGTAATAAAACTACAGTTGTATTGAACTACCTATTTATTTCCTCCTCATCCTTCAAAATTCAAACAGAAAATTCTCATGCTTTAGATGTGCTCGTCAAATTTGTGATGACTATGATAGGCAATTTGAAGAGCTTGAAGTAGAACTGGCAAGTGAGTTACAGGAGGAGGAAATTATCATTGCCAATGCAGAGCTTGCTGAAAAAGCAAGAAACCCTCAGGATGAGACCCTAGAGAGAGGGAAACTGTAAGCAAAAAGGGCACCAAAAGAGAGAAAACAAGAATAGGAAATAGACATTAAGACCAACAAAGTGAACAACCTCACTGTACACAGTCACCAAAAAGCCAAAAGTGAAAACAAGAAGCCAGTATGCAAGTATTATAGGAGGGGCTTGTGTAAATATGGTCTTAAGGGAAGAGAATGCCTATTTGCTCACCTGCCACTCTGGAAAAAAATTTATACATGATGGGAATGGCATTTCTATTATCTATATAAATGATCTAGAGAAGGGCCTATCATGTAAAACCTCAAAATTTGCTGATGATACAAAATTAGGCCATAATGTTAAGTTAGTAGCAGGAGCAATGACAATACAAAAAGACCTAGGCAGATAAGTGGGAGATGAGATTTAATGTTGATAAGTGCAAGGTTATGCATATTGGGCCAAAAAAATCCAGAATTTGAATACAATATGAATGGAATTTGGATTAAAAATGATGATAAAGAGAAAGACTTGGGTGTCACTATGACTAATGAACTTAAACCCTCAAATCACTGTATGGTAATCAGAAATAAAGCAAATGCTAGACTCAATCTCATGCAGACACACATTGAATACAAATCACCCAATATTATAAAGGAACTATATATTTCATATGTGAGACACCACCTTAAATACTGTATTCAATTTAATAGTCACTATTTGATACAGGATATTGAAAAACTGGAAAAAGTACAGAAACGAGCAACAAGAATGATCCCATCTCTAAGATAATTGACATATAAGGAAAGACTGGCATATCTAAATGTGTTCTCATTAAAAAGGAGGAGGTTAAGGGGTGATATAATAGAGGTGTATAAAATGATAAAAGGGTTGGATAAGATAGATTTCGATTCTCTTTCATTAAAGATCACAATAACCAGACTAGAGGTCATAGTATGAAATTATTTAAGCCAAGATGTAGAACAAATTTAAGGAAACAGTTTTACAAACAGAGTAATTAAGTTTTGGAACAGTCTGACAGAAGAAGTGGTGACTTCAGATACATATGATTCTTTCAAAAGAAGGTTGGATAGTTTGATGTCTGCAAGGGATATCTGGTGATAGTGTCTAAGCCCATTTTTATTGCATGAATGGTACTAGTTTATTTCATATATATTATGTGCATTTAGGTGATAAATCCCACAGCTCAACACAAGTGTTGTGGGATAAAGGGAGGCAGCATCTTGGGTTAGAGCAGCAGTCTTCAACCTGGGCGATATCGCCCACTAGTGGGCGATTTGAGCTTTTAGGTGGGTGGCAAGAAAATTTATAAAATTCTTGTAAAATTCAACAAAATTTACAATATTGTATGCAAAAAATGATCGAATGTTTTAGTCATGTGTATGAAAAAAATCAATGAATCTGAACAATTTGTTAGGTTATTATTACACACAGAGGTCCGATGGCTCTCGAAGGGTGCATGTTTAACTCGTTTTGTTGAACTATATGAGAGCGTAGTGCAGTTTCTAGAAGACCAAAATGAAGTTGATCTTAGCCAAAAGTTAAAAATGATAAAAAATGATGCTTGTTATTTGGCAGGAATATTTAAGAAATGCAATGATTGTAATTTGCAGCTTCAAGGAGCCAATATGACACTCATGAACTGCCAAAAAGTTATCTCATTATTCATTGAAAAGCTAGATTTTTTCAGTCACAATCTTTCAAAAAGGGAATTTCACCAGTTTCCAGAATTGTTATCTATTAAGGATGACATAACAACAATTGATACACAAAGGTTTATTGATCATCTCAATAAACTTGAAATGGATTTTGAAACTCGATTCAGTGATGTTTTAACCATGGAAGTATATGATTGGATGGTAAACCCGTTTACTGCAAATGTTACTGAAGCTGATGTAACATGTCAAGAGGAGCTATTAGAACTCAGACATGATGAGGAAAGCAAGGGAAATTTCAATAACGGTGGTTATATGCAGCTTTGGCAAAATAAAAAGATGTCAAATGTATATCCCAATATGTGGAAAAAGATTTTTAAATTACTGATCACTTTTCCTACTTCGTACCTAGTTGAATCAGGTTTTAGTGCTGTGAATCACATTCTTACCAAAAACAGGAATGCTTTAAAAATCCCTGAAAGAGGGGACATTCGTTTGTTCATCACTAAATTCGAGCCAAACATTCGGAATTTAGTTTCCAAGCATCAAGCACAAGGATCTCACTAAATTAAAGGTAAATGCATAATGTTTTATTATATAATATATATAATGTACCATACATAATTTTTAATATATGTTTGTTAGATTTTTAATTTTGGTGGGCGGTTGGCTAATTTATCTCGCATAACAATAGTAAAAGTGGGCAGTAGGCATAAAAAGGTTGAAGGGCACTGGGTTAGAGGATACTCTCCATCCTTACACACCCCATTTAAAGAGATTCCTCTGCTGAGTGGTGCCCCCCATAGTACTGTGAGGTACTGAAAAACTCATGATCTTCACTTGCCCCACAAACACCTTTAAATGGGAGACCCAAAATGGGTGCACACACATTTCTACATTACTGTACAGTCTTTACAGCCATACCTACACTTTTCCTCCTAAGTATCAGGGGTGGATCCAGGAATTTAAGCAGAGGGGGGTCCAGTCTTGGTGGGGGTCATTACTGATATGTCCAAGGCCGAGGACGCGCGAGCGAAGCGAGTGCGAGGGGGGGTGTCCCCCCCTCGGTAGGAAATTTTCATATTTGAAGATAGCTTTAGATGGATTTGAAGTATATTCCCGTTATCAAAATCCTGCTTGTTCACACACCCAGGCCAGGTCTGAAATGTCTCAGGATCGGACATAAACTTTTTTTTCTTTATTCTTTTTAAGGAAATTAATTTTGTGGCAACCGGGATACATGTACCTTAAGCCATTTTAAGTCTTCAGGTCTTATTTTTCATATATAGGAGCAAACAAAAGCAATCGAAAAATCGTTGGTCACCGTGAGCAGGGGGGTCCGGACCCCCCCCCCCCCCCCCCTGGATCCGCGCCTGAGTATATATAGTGTAATGTATATGGTTGTAAATTGTGACTTGGTCTGCAATTGATATAGACTGTGACTTATTTTTGGTTGGCAAGGTATTGGTATTGATGGGTACCGTAATGAAATTGACTGGATTCTTTGGATCTGATGTATTTGCATGTCAGTTATAAATAGATATAGAGTGTAACATATTTGTGGATAGTAGCCTATTATGACTGATCCTCTGGATCCAGAGAGTCTATCTCTAGTTTTAAATTGATAATTAATTAGTTTTGTAAAAATTGGTTGTTGTCAATGTACAGGCAGTTCTTACATAGTGGAGCCACCTCAATGGGCCGAAGTGGCCCCTAGTGTGCCCACTATAAAAATTTTTTGTTCTTATATAGATCCAATGTAAGATGTCCCTCTCTGCATCCTCAAATTTGCTAGAGCTCATGGTGGGAAAGAAGTTGTTTTAAAGAGAACTGCAATCTGGCCCACCTGAAGGGAACAATCCAGTTGCTACCACATCAAAATCAATGGAGAGAATACCAGGATAGTGAGCCTGCTATCCATCAGCACTATTTGGCCCAAGGGATGCAGGAAAACCCAAGATCAAATACCATTCCTGCACCCAGATCTTATGCTGATGTAGTGGGTCCAGATAAACCCACTGGTGCAAATAGTACAGCAAGCAACCATGAAACCGCATTGGGGTTTTACCACCTCATGAAACAAATACAAGACATTCAAAGCTCACTTTGAAATGAGGGCGTGATGCCAGCAAGTGGTTCTTGTAAGAATGCATTTGCATTACTCACCTACTGGATACTTTGATAGTAGGGTCATGGCAGCTGCTGCTGATTGCTGAGATGGGAGATTGAGCTGCCAGTGAGGACTACCCAGAGGGCCTTCAAGTGAGTAAAAATCAATCCTTTGACTTCAGCACCATCCGTACTGCTAAGAATGAGAGAAATGAAGTGAGCACATTCCCAATTTTAGTATGGTTGAGATTATGTCAGATAGGTGGCTCCTACCAATTTGAAACTGGGTTCTCACCTTTAAGATCTCTGGGGCATAGCCAGTCTGCCTCTTCTAAAGACTTACTCTTCGGCTTATGGTGGGAGGATTTAAGAAAAGTAAAACATCATTTGCCTAATTTAATCAACAAAACAAAAATAACACTTACACGGTTAACTGCATCAGCAGGCAGGTTTTTACAGGTAACTAAAGAAAATATGAACAATTTTATTGATCATACACCAATGTGTATTCAGACTCAACTAAGCACTTGGGCCAAAAAAAATATTACTACAAAACAAAAGAAACAAACATCATTAGTCCCATACCATGCACAAAAATGTCAGCATAAAATAAAACCATTAAATTATTGGCCATCACCAGCCCATTACCACACAAAGGAGACAAGACTTACAAAAAAAAAGGAACTTCATAACTAATGCAAAAAAATAAAGAATATTAGTCACTAGGGCAAGGTCAATGAGTGTTTACCCAAAGTGCATAAACCTGATAAGCCCCAGATCTGTCATTTTAAACTCCACTTCATATCACAATCATTAAAGGTATTCTCGGCTCAATCAGTGCAAACAAAAGCAATGTTTATAACAAAAATTATGTGAATACTGGCTTCAGCATTTGTGCAGGTATTGGGAAAGAAAAAGCTTTGTCCAAATTCACTTCAATAAGCAAATGTCCTAGCCAAAAACAAATCCCTGATAAAGAGAAAAAAAAACAAACATTTAGAAATTATCCCCCCAACGATAATAATTAAGGTTCTAAAATTTTGGGATATGTATTTGCATTAATATGTTGCTCATAAGGCAGTTAAAGGTACAATTTAGTTCACAGCCTGAGAAAGCTGAAAATCTATTGTGATGCATATTGATAACTGAAGTTAGGTTTTTCAATAAGGTCTTTATAAAGGAAATCAGGCATTCAAAAATTATTATATTTACATGATAATTTTAAGTGATCCAAATATGTGAGACATCGTTCTTATAGCTAATGGTTAAGCAGTACAAAATACCACTGGTAAAAACAAGACTATAGGATCATCTACTACACCAACGAGAAGTGAGATGCTTTCCTGTCTTTAGAAATGGGCATATGATTGCCTCAAGTGTCTGATTATTCTATATTCTGAGAGAATTTCAAATCTGTTGTAATCAATTAAAAAGAGAAGAAAAACATTTTTAGTAACTCTGAAGGCCTGGCTTTCTAAGAAAGCTCTGGCCCAATGGGGATTACCGAAACCTCCCAGGCCCAACTGAGGGGTTTGGGAGCTCTCAGGAATCCTTCCCAATAGTGGAGTTCCCACCAACTTGGGGTGTTAAACACACCATCTCAACTTGGGCTCCTCATACAAAAGCAAATGAGAACCCCAGCAGGAACCCTACAAATGCCCTACATGTGGGAGATGAAACAAATGGCTCCACACATGTATCAATAATTCACTTAAACATCCAGGGCCTTTACCCAAACTCAAACCATACCAAAGTACCTTACCTAAAGAGCCTAGTGGAAAACACTACTAGCACAGTTATAGCCCTCATAGAAACATACCTGAACCCCATGATCATGAGTAGTGAAATTGCAATCAAAGGGTATACCACCCATAGATATGACAGAGAAGACCGTCTAAATGGTGGTGTCCTGATGTATATCCCTGAAAACATTCAAAGTGAACTGCTCATGGCATACTCAAATGGAGCCTGTGAACTCCTAGTCATCATGCTCAGTATAAATAAAGACATAATACTAGTGAATATCTATAGCTCCCATCTAGAGCTCACTGAAATTCTGGAAAAAAATCAAGCAATGCCCAGCAATTGTAGACTCGACAAGAGACTTAATCATTACAGGAGACTTTAATCTCCCAAATTGCACCTGGAACCAATATGGTGGTATGAAATCAGGGACAAAAAGCTCCAAATCAAAACACCTGAATGAGTTTATGGAAAAACTACTCCAAGTACATGTTCACTGCCCAACTAGAAAAAATAATATCCTAGATTTAGTACTGACAAATAATGCAACTACAATTGACCACTTTCTTATAACACCAACTATACACTCCAACCATAATGGCATGCACATATTCACAAACTTTTCTCTCCACAAATGTAAGCAAGACCCATGCCAAATGGACTTACCATACTCTGACCTAAACCTGCACAAGTCAGACTGGACATCAATAACTAACTGTCTGGGAGAAATAAACTGGGAAGATGAATTAGAAAACCTAGAACCAGAAGAATGCTGGAGTAGAATACAATACCTGCTATCATCAGCATTATACAAGCACACACCAAAGAAAAACAATAGTGCAAAGAAGCACCTGACAAAAGAACAGAGATACAGAAGGACACTTATGAGAAAGAGAAAAAAGCTATCTAAACAACTGACAAAGCAACTAAGTAACATCCAGAATCAGATACTGATGTTAGAACTTAAAATAAAGGAGTCAACCATAAGAGAGAATATTGATAATGAACACAAAGCTATTGGCACTATAAAGGAAAATAGCAAATTATTCTTTAGCTATGCTAAACGCAAAGCTGTTATGAAAACGAGCATTGGCCCATTGCTTGCTAAAGATGGACTAACTCACATCTAATCCACAGGAAATGGCAAACATTCTACAATCTCAATATGCTTTAAGGTGGAGTACCCCTGTAGTAGCAAAGAAAATAAAAACTACAGCATTTTTTGATAGAGAAGAAAATGACCAAGACAGACCATTATTGGAAGATATACAAATAACCACTAGAGATACACAACAGGCAATAACAGAGCTACCATGGAGTTCAGCCCCTGGTCCAGATGGAACTGGAGCCAAGATTCTTAAGGAATGCAAACATCATTATCTCTGCCTTTGAAAATCTGGTGGAGATCCTCATTAGACACCAGTAGAATACCACCAATCATAAAACAAGCAAATATTACCCCAATCTAAAAAGGAGGCAAAAGAAAGGAAGCCAAGAACTATAGACCCATATCCTTGACTTCCCATATCAAAATATTTGAGAAAGTCCTGAAAAGGCACATTGTCAGTTTTATAGAAAATGAACATCTCTTAGAAGACTTTCAACATGGCTTCAGACAAAAGAGATTGTGCCTTACTGAACTTATAGACCATTGCAATACAATCCTACAATATTTGGGAGAAAACTACAATGTTGGTGTCACCTATCTAGACTTTGCAAAAGCTTTTGACAAGGTTGACCATGGTATATTATTCCATAAACTAAAAGAACGTGGTATTTGTGGAAAAATAGGAAAATGGACCCATGCCTTTCTCTCTGACAGAAAACAAATAACAATTGTAAATGGAGCAAGATCTATAGAAAAAGAAGTGATTAGTGGAGTGCCACAAGGTACAGTACTGGGACCAATTCTATTCATTTTAATGCTAAACAATATAAACTGTAACCTAGGAAGCTCTCTCCCGTCATTCGCAGATGATACCAGTATCAGTATACTAAGAGCAATTACAGAAAAAGACTGTAGAGCTACAAAAAGATCTACAAACTATATATGCATGGGCAGATGCAAACAATATGGCCTTCAATAAAGACAAGTTTGAACTAATTAAGTATGGACCAAATAAATACCTGAAAGAACAATTCAACTACACTGGACCCACAGGAAAAGATATTGTACAAACTGATCATGTAAGGGATCAAGGGATTATATTATCTGAAGATGCAACATTCAACAGGCACATTGACAAAGTAACCTCATCATGCAAACAACTAATTGGATATATACTGAGGACATTCAGAACTAGGGACAGCATGACCATGCTTACCCTGTGGAAACCATTTGTTCTTCCACACATTGACTACTGCTCTCAATTATGGTTTCCCCACAAACAGAATGAATTGCAAAAAATTGAGGGCCTACAAAGAACCTTTACCTCATATATTAAACAACCTGATGGGCAACAGGTGAGTAAAAACAAATTAAACTACTGGGATACGCTCAGAGACTTTGACCTTTATTCCATAGAGAGAAGGTTTGAGAGACATCCTAATCTACACCTTGAAAATTCTAGAAGGGCTTTTTAGTTGCCCCAACACTGAACCAGTTGTGCCCACCTTAACAAGAACTGGCAGAATGTGTCAAAAATATCACCTCCCACCAAACAGTCTGAGAAGGATTCAAACCCTTCAATATAATAGTATCTCTAGGCAGGGTTCTTGCCTGTTGAACTCCTTGCCTCAGTACCTTAGAGATATAAGTGCAGTCCCAGTAGATACTTTTAAAAAACACTTGGACATGTTTTTAGCCAACATACCCGACCAACCCACAGTGCCAGGGTATTTCTCTGCCAGACCAGCCCCCACAAATTCAATAGGGGACCAAATTGTATGGCAGGAGTGGGGTCATTCTCTGTCAGATCAACCAAAAAAAATTGAAATTAACACCCTCATCTCTCATATTTTGCTGAAATTTGGTTTATAGGGAGTTTGTGAGCCCTGAATCCATTTCTGAAATTATAAGGTCAATCCGACCAACGGTTCAAGAGATATGACCTTGGGCAATTTGAGGTCACTCGCGAGGTTACTAACATTTGGCGATCCATAACTTGGGTAATAATTGTCATAATTATATAAAAGTATATATATTTAGAATCAGAAAACGACAAGGAATCCAAATATGCAAGTTTTAGAACTCTAGGTTGAAAAATAAAAAAGTTACACTGTAACCAAAATTTGAGGTCACGATTTGACCTCTGGGGTATCAAATGAGAATTTTTTTTTTAAATGTAAAAAATGAAGGCATAGGCATTGGCTATTAGAATCAGCAAAAAAAAGTTTGTTTATGTTAGTATTTTTCATGTAACTAACATATAAGTGAACACCATATTCATAAGTTGTGCGTCAATTCTACCTATTTTTTCACACTTAAGCTCATAATTTGACCTATAGAAATTAAAATTACATTTTTTATAGATATAAAAAACAAAGTCAGAGTTCTTGACTAATGGAAACAATCATAAAAAGTTTGTTTATGTTGGTACTTTTCATGTAACTAACTTATAAGTGAACACCATATTTATAAATTGCTTGTCATTTCAAGGAATTTTTATATCTTAGCTATCAATTTGACCTCAAGCTCCAAGAATTTAATAAAAATTGTATTTCACTGCTAATCTACACTGGCAATAATAGTTATAAGAGTAAAAGGGGAAGACTAAGCTCACATGTAGCCTAAACAAACCTGTTGAAACATGTTGCTACTTGTCTAAGTGCAGAATCAACACAGATAGTTGCAAAATTCCTTGTCTACAGGTTAGTACAGTTCCAGCCAGCACTGTGGGTGGCTGGTGGGTATGGTGTTTTAATGAGCCTCAGAGACTATCAAGGCCTAAAATATTAAGTGTGTATAGCTATATATTTTCTAAAAAATATATATTACCTAATTGTAAATCCTATATCTTTACAGATCAAAATACAATGGTTCGGCACTTGAAATACTGCCAGGACCCTATTCAAAAACACAAGAAACGCATAACAATCAATCTTAGAAAAGTGACTGATGTACTTGTTGAAAAATGTGCTGGAAGAGTGAAAAAAGACTCATTGTTGTGTGTGAACTGCTGGACACTGATAATGAAAAACCCCACTATACTTAGTACCACTGAAAACAACGAGTCTGAGCAGGATTCAAATGAATCATCTACTATCAGTGGCTTGAGTAACATCTCTTCAATTCAAGATCTGGACAATGACAGTGATTGCTTGATAAAGGAAAATCCTTCAACTTCAGTTGAACCAGTTCTAGCATTTCTGGACCAAACACCAGTTAAAAAAAGTAAGTAATAAATTAATATAATAACTTATACTTTACTACAAGGTCTGTTTGATCTACTATATAGCCAATTATATAGCATTTAAGGTACTATAATTAATATTTAATTACTAATATTCAGGTGTGTGAAACCTTTTTTCTGTTCTTTTCAGAAGGGCTGTCATTAAGCCAGAAAAAGCGCAAGGCTCGTGGTAAGCTATCATCTGCTCAGAAACACCTGAAGGAGAGGCTAGAACTCAGTTATGGTGCTCAAATTACCGAGGAGGTAAGTGATACTTCAAAACCTGAAACTAAATCTGAAAAACATCTAGACAAATTAATGAATGAATTGAAACAGTCATTCCTGGAGAGCAAATGTCACCATCACAAACTACAAATATTGACACACTCACCATACACAATTGAAAAAACAGCTAGTTTCTTTCAAACTACAACATACATGGTGAAAAGAAGCCGTTCACTTAAATCAGAACATGGAATCCTTCCGAAGATTCCACTAATGAGCAAAGGAAAAGTGATATCTGAAGAACACAAAGATATAGTTAGAAGATTCTATGAGTCAGAAGAGGTTAGTCGTATGTGTCCTGGCCAAAAGGATTGCGTGAAAGTTATCAGTGCTGAAGGTGCAAAAACGATTGGTCCTCAGGAATTTAAGAGAGATGTTTGAACTATATAAAAATGATGAAAAGAATCCCAAAATAGGATTTTCCACATTTGCAAAATTACGGCCATCATATTGTGTGCTTGCCGGTAGTGGTGGGACTCATTCTGTGTGTGTCTGCACATACCATCAAAATCCAAAATTGCAGCTGGCTGCATTGGGAGAAAGAGGTCTTTCATACAAGGATCTTATGGATTACAGTGTCTGCAGTACAGAAAGAGACTTGCATGATGCAACTTTGCAATGATTGCCCAAGAGAAGAGGGTGTCCTGGATTTTCTTGAGTTACTTGACAGTGTGAAATCAGCTCCAAATGAAATATCTTACAAGCAATGGGTGACTGTTGACCGTTGTACAATGGTTGATAAGGTGGAGCCACTTCATGAATACTTATCATCCCTAAGCATGAAAATATCCCGCATGGTTCGTCATCACTTTGTTGCTCAGCAACAATCACAGTACTTCAAGCAGTTGAAAGAAACACTACCACCTCAGAGCGAGGTAGTTATAGTAGGTGATTTCTCTGAGAATTATTCTTTCATTGTCCAGGATGCTGCCCAAGGGTTTCACTGGGACAATTCACAGTGTACAGTTCACCCTTTTGTCATCTATTATAGATCATCTGCAGACCAGGAACTTAGCCATTTTAGTGTCTGTTTCTTATCTGCATCACTAAAACACAACACTATAATGGTTTACTCATTCATATTGAAGCTTATGACATATGTTAAATTCAGATGCCCACAATTGAAGAAGGTGCACTATTTCTCAGATGGATGTGCTGGCCAATATAAGAACAGATACAACTTCACAAATCTCTGTTACCATGAAGAGGATTTTGGTCTGTCTTGTGAATGGCACTTCTTTGCTACATCCCATGGCAAAAATGCATGTGATAGGATTGGAGGAACAGTGAAAAGAGCTACTGCTCGTGCCAGTTTGCAGAGAACTACAGAGAGGCAAATTCTTACACCAGAACACATGTTTCAGTTTTGTGAAGAAAACTTGAGCAAGAAGATAAATTTTTTCTTTGTAACTACAGCTGATTTGAAAGATGCAGAAGAACGGTTGGAACATCGATTCAAGGATAGTAGGGCTATTCCTGGAACTCAGAAATATCATAGATTTGTTCCCCTAAACAAGGAAGAACTGATGGTGTATCCCATTTCAAGTGGCATTGGAGAAAAGAAAAGAATAAGGAAAAGTCATTTTACTAATGAACCTGCAATGCTTGGTAACCTAAAATGTGTCAAACCAGGAGAGTATGTTGGCTGCATTTATGACATGCAAGTTTGGTATGGAATTGTGGAGGAATATTGTGAAGAGTTTGATGATTTCACTGTGAACTTTCTACATCCCTCTGAGTCATCAGGATCAAGTGCATATTATTATCCATCAAACAAGGATTCATGTGCAGTGCCAGGACATCATATATTAACTGTAATGAGTTGTCCTACCCTAAGAGGGGCAGCAGAATTCAATACATTTTTCCACAAAAAGAAATTGATGAGAGCATCGAGCATGCAAAAATTGTATTAGGCTAGCACATGAATCCTCTAAGTAGGTCTTCCCCTTTCACTATTATAACTATTATTGCCAGTGTAGATTAGCAGTGAAATACAATTTTACATTTTTTGCCTTTGTTTTTATATCTATAAAAAAATGTAATTTTAATTTCTATAGGTCAAATTATGAGCTTAAGTGTGAAAAAATAGGTAGAATTGACGCACAACTTATGAATATGGTGTTCACTTATATGTTAGTTACATGAAAAATACTAACATAAACAAACTTTTTTTTGCTGATTCTAATAGCCAATGCCTATGCCTTCATTTTTTACATTTAAAAAAAAAATTCTCATTTGATACCCCAGAGGTCAAATCGTGACCTCAAATTTTGGTTACAGTGTAACTTTTTTATTTTTTAACCTAGAGTTCTAAAACTTGCATATTTTGATTCCTTGTCGTTTTCTGATTCTAAATATATATACGTTTATATAATTGTGACCATTATTACCCAAGTTATGGGTCGCCAAATGTTAGTGACCTCGCAAGTGACCTCAAATTTCCCAAGGTCATATCTCTTGAACCGTTGGTCGGATTGACCTTATAATTTCGGAAATGGATTCAGGGCCCACAAACTCCCTATAAACCAAATTTCAGCAAAATCTGAGAGATGAGGGTGTTAGGCACTGGTTGATCTGACAGAGAATAACCCAGTGAGAGAAAAGAGGGGTGGTGACCCCATTGTGGCCCCGCCTCAGGAGGTGCTGAGTGGACTTCATGGGAGCAACACACCCTTGAGGCAGAAGCGCTTCAAGGTAAGATCAAGGTAGACCTGCTACCAATAGTCCTGGACCTAATATTCCTATTGAGCATGTCTTATATTTCTTTGAAAAGCAAAGATTTGTCAGTTCCCTTAGCCAAACTTAGTCCTTTTGGTGTTAAGAAGTCTATAGAGCTTATTTGTGGTGGACCAGTGAAATCTGTCACCTATTGTAGGTCTGGCTCATTACTCGTGAATACCATCAACTTGAGATAGTCTCAGGCTCTCTTGGATACTAAATCAATTATAAATGGCCTTTATGAAGTTGAGACTAAGATTGCTTATAATTTGAATAAAATTCAGGGTATTATTTTTGCCCTGGAACTCTCCTTAATTTATCAACTGAGGAAATTTTGACTGAATTAGTCTTCTACCAATTCTGTTCTTGGTATAAAATGATTAAATAAAGGTCAAGAGAAGATTCCTACTTCTCTTTTAGTATGTAATTTGGTGGGACTACTCTTCCTAGTAAACTATTCTGTGGATATTTAGCGTATGATGTCAAGCGGTATTACCCTAATCCCTTACTTTGTTTTAAGTGTTGGAGGTATGGACATGGGACAAGAACCTGCACAAATAGTAACAGATGTCTTAAATGTGGACAAGATCATGATAGAGACCTGTGGGTCATTCCATGTCAGTTCAACAGAATTTTGGTTAGAAAAAAATGTGAACATCACCAATTTTTTTGAAAATTGGCACACTTATAGGTCTCGGTGAGAAAAACAGAATGGCACTTGTTTCAACACTAGATCATATGGTTCTGGAGATATGGCCATTCGAATTTTGTAAAAAAAGGTCAATTTCCAAGGTCATACCATATTTCAACATGAAATATCTCAGCTCCTATTGCACTTACAAAGATCATTTAAATACTATTTTAAAGCTTTTAAGCAGATCTACAACTTTGTTCCATTCATATTTTATCTCAGTGGTAAAAAAAAGTTGATCTTTGACCTTGTGTAGGTCATTTGATGTCACAACCAATTTTTTTCTCCTTTTACCCAATTTTGGGTACACATGTCTACTTTAACCTAGAACAAGATTTTTAGTGTTAAGTTAGTATAGACGCTACAGCCATTTCAGTGGGCCATACGTACCTCCATTTTTACCAAGTACCTTTTCCACCAAACTTTGGAGTGCCATTTCTTTGGAACTGTTTGACCTAGTGTTGAGAAAAGTACCATTAGATTTGTCTCACTGAGATCTATAATGTCTATTTTTAAGACAATTTGCCTTTTAATATGTATATTAAAACAGTGGCGGACCCAGGATTTTTTTTTTTGGGTGTTGCCCAAATTTCCACTATCGACATTTCTCTGAATCACGACACATTCCATACTCAAAATTTTTGTTTCGTGACATATGTCAAAAATAAATTAATATTTAAATGGGGTATACAACTTGTTATCTGCCTTTTTTTCTATTTCAGCACTTAAGAAAGCTTTTCCAAATCCAAGTCATCCTCTTTTTACATATGAGTCATAAGAGACTGATTTGACATAACCTTCCTAATGAAGAATTATAACAACAAAGGAGCTTTAAATCGCATTCATCATTTATTACTCTTACTTCTTCCATAGTCAAATATTGATATTCTCATCTTTACAATGTTGTAATTTTTTCTTTACAATGTTTACAATCTTTAAGTATATATATTTTTTTATAATATTTCAATTTTTATTCAAATGAATCAATACTCAAATTGCTTTCATAGTAAAATATTGATGTTCTAACAGAATTATACTATGGTATTCCTTTGTAATACATGTATATTAAATCAAAGCTACATTTATATCAGGAGTTGAAATTATTGAAAATTACCCAATAGAAAAGAATAAATAAAACAGTTAACTCTAGGATATAAATCACAGCTACCATTTCAGGAAATGCATAATATTTGGCATGATACAAGAAAAACAGAGTATTCAGTAAAGCGCTATGGTAAGGCAAGTAATTTCCCTATCACAACTTCTCAGCAAATATGCAAGATGTACATTGTATAATGTATGAAATAAAGCTCTAGAAAAAATCATGACATCTGCCACATGTTCATTGAATACTTATCCTTTCACATAGACAAAAAAAACATACATGTATATTAACAGAGTACATACATGTATTATTTCTTAGAAAAAGGCAGGTAACAAACTAGTTAGACTAGTCAATACAAAAACATGTACTTGGAGCTCATAATCGCATACCATTATTCAACACAGTTCTTGGTTATTGTCCTTACTCCTTGTCCGAGAGAATGTCCACAAATTGCATATGTCTGCTGTGCTTCCTGGCAAACACATCAATCACTTTTGAAATGTCAATGGGTACCTTGTACTGGACATTCATCATGGTGCTCCTGAGCCAGGTCTTCAGGCGACACAAAGCACTGAAACTTCACTCATTCTCACAGCTGGTCACTGGAATGGTACATACAAGCTGCAGGATGGTTCTGATATTTGGAAAAAATTCCTAATCTGTGAATAGCAATGCATCTCGAGGACTAGAAGGTACCTCTTTCTCCCAAGTTTTCCACTTCCTCTCCCACATCTTGAGTTCAAGTTCCAGTGACTGCTGCTCTGGAAGGTCATGGCTGTAGGATGTTACCAGCTGCTGCGTCAAGACCTTGATGTCAGTGTCAGACCCCAAGAGAACTGCAGGCACAATGTGCATTCCTTGAATGGCAATTTGCTAGGTTGAAGAAAATATCTCATTCAGCTGCTGGTCTAGATGGTCAAGTAGTGGGATGGTAACATTGCGTTTGTAGTACTCTGTTACAGATTTAGTAGGGGCATTGTTTTGGAGAGTGTGTCTACCACCTCCTGGGGGCTTTGACATCCAAGTTGAGTGCTTGAGCAATGTCTGTGGCTTCCTCAAAGCACTCACCATGGAACGAGTCAATATCTTGCCTCATTGAACAAACCATGTGTAATGCCACTGACATGTTCATAAGAACTGATAATGTCCATAGCTCTGGCTTGTAGTTTCTTACACAGTCCTTTTGTAGCAGACAACACTTTGCTGGTTGTGATCAGCGAGAACACAAAGTCAAACTGTGTAATGGACAAACACAAACTTCAAGCAGCACTGATGGTTTCTCTGTTCCACTCATCGGATGAGGTCATGTCTTCCAAATTTGCGATGATCGTGGACAGCAGATCCAGGAAGACTTCCATAGCATCATAACGTTCAATCCAGTGTGTTCTGCAGACATCAAGTAGCTTGGTGTTGTTGGTGTGACAGTCATCAGATCTTTGTATGAAGTCCTCCAGATGACACTGGCGTTTTGGAGAGTTGTTGAAGAACCTGCTGACTTCACTGATAAGAGAAATCATGTTGGAGACTGGTAAGACTTTGCAGGCCTTCATGATGCACAAGTTGAGCTGGTGAGAGTTGCAGTGAATGTATAGAGCCTTTGGTTGTATCTCCTGAATTAGGGTAGTTGCACCATGTAGTCTTCCTGACATATTTCCTGCTCCATCATAAGACTGTCCATGGAGATTCTCCATGTCGAGACCCAGCTTGTTGATCATAGTGTACTTTATCTTGTCAGCAATGGCACGTCCAGTTGTTCCAGTGTCACACTCGACGAACTCCATGAATACTTCCTGGATGTTGTCAGAGGAATCCACATAGCACACAACAAAGCTGAGTTGTACATGGTTGGACACGTCTGCTGCCTCATCTGCACAAATCGAGAAGAAATACGCACTCTTGATGTCAGACAGGAAGGTGTCCTGTATCTGCTGTCCAATGATAGATATCGGTTCATTCTGAACTGTCTTTGGTGTGTAGGCAGCATTACCACTATGTTTCTGTAGATGACTGGAGAGTTGACTGTCACCACCGTGTGCCTAATATCTCAGGAAGGAGATAAAGTTTCCAGGATTCTGGTCAGGATCTTTCAGGATGTCTTGATTTGTATCTGAATGTCCATGAAGTGCCACATTCTGTTTCCTACAAAGAATGATTGTGTCATCAATAGATTCTAGTAACTTCCTGTTTGCGGCAATTCTCTTTGCTGCAGTGGAATTCAACTGTACATCTATGGCAGGTTGCTGCTGTTCCATCACGCTGATGAAATCCTGAGCTCTCTGCTGGGCTTCCATATGGTATTTAAGGCCACTGTGTTCTTTCAAGTCACTGTTCCCCTTATGGTACATGTTCCAGTATTGTCTCACAAACTTTCCACACAGAGAACCCTTCCTGAATAAACAACAGTATTTACACAGAGCACCATCAGCATCAGTGGAATACACCAACCAAGGGTAGTCTCTAAACCACTTCTCCTGGAAGGACCTAAGCTTGCCGTACATCATCATCTTGGGATATGATGAACCAGGTTGTCTGTTTTCTGTCAGTGTCTTGAGACGCGCATCATTGGAGATGTTCTTCCCTCGTGACATGAGAATGGAGAAGACATCACTGGTACTGGTAGAGACAAGTCTGGGAACATCTTGAGTGGTTGACTCTGGAACCTCAACAGTGTGTGTAGATGAGCTGGTGGCCATTTCATCTTCAAGAATCTGACAAGCTGAAAATAATGTAAATATTCAACAAATGTTCAAGAAAAACATGTCTTATTTTCTCATTATTTGTAATAACTCTAAAAATGAATTGTATACTGAAACACTGCAAATACATTGTACAACTATTGACTAGATCTCAATCATAAAAAATCAGTATCATTTTGAATTTTACTTCTTGCATACATTTTTTAAAAATAAATGTAAGGTTTTTTATCAATATCCAGAAAATCAATCAATATTGGAATCAGCCTCCTTATGATGGATAATATATCGATATTGCTGATACCAATGACAGCCCTAACATGTACACTATGTATGTCCAGTGTACTGGGATCTGACCAGTTACTGTGGTGTACCAGTTTCGATGAATTGGCTTACAGCTGTGTGTTACAGCCATACTCAAAATTCAAAATGGTATTTATGGAAACTTCAGACCTTCATGTATTCAAAGGGCTGCTTGAAAATTCATACATTATGTTTGTCTTAAAATATGGGCCAATTCACAGTCACTGGTACACCACAAAAATTGGTCAGATCCCAGTACTGTATATCAGAGTAATATTGTATTCAGAGATCATACTTGATCATAATTTGTAATGTAAACTTAACAGATGTGGAAGATTTGTTGAAGAATGATGAAATAATTGTCTGTTTTGGTCATTTTCGAGGTGGTTCCATTGCAAAATCTTGCTGAAATCAAATATGACAGCGTATTGCTCTGCATGTAATTACATTTTATATCCTTCTCCATATTTGAAACTTGCATTTGTCTCAATTGGGAGGAAGGCTGATTTTTTTCATATTTTATTTCTTCTACAGGAATCCTTAATTTCTACTATTTCACAATCCTACACAATTTAATGTGTGAATACAATACAGTACAGTGAAGTGTAGTGAAATATGCGATCGTTCTCACCAGAGCTTACCAAAAGTCGAATGTAATTGAAAAGTAAACTCTGGCAACCTGTTTGTGAGACTTCTCTCTGATTGGCTTGCTCAAGCAGAGGGATGTCAGGGGTGAGAGAGGTTGGCATTTCAATGTCAGTTGGGAAAATTGTTGCCTGGTCAATGGTCATGTTAAATCATGTGGGAGATTACTCACTTCCGCAAAATTTCAAATAAAAAATTTTGGCCGGAAAAAAGGGTGTTGCCTGGGCAACTAGGGCAACACCCCTGGGTCCGCTACTGTTAAAATAACCTATTCCTTTATTTTTACAAATTGAGTTATAAGAACCAATTTTTGTCTAGCTGGGTGAAACCATGAAAAAAGAGGTATCAGCATAACTTTATATTTAAAAAAGGCGGTTATTAAATATATATATTTACAATATATATATTTTATGGCAGTCATTATTGTTATATTTATAATAATAATAAAGTATTTGTATACGCCTTTCAAGGTAATTATTTATCCTACCAAAGATTTGTGCAAATGCAGACAGAATGTGTTCCACTAGCACCTGGCAACACATTCTTTTGGCTGAAGCTGCAAATTTTGAAAATCCTATTTTAATTGTTGGACGATTTGTTTTAAAAAGCTCAAATGCTCCTTTTAGGTTGCATAAGATTAGCGATTTTTGTTTTCTTTCCTGCCTACCATCAGCTCCTTTTACAGAAACATAGTCTTTCAACCCTGGCATTTGTCTACTCACATCTGGCGAATGATAGAAGTCAATTACTTTGGCAGCAGTTTCACTATTCAGGCGTTTCCCCAAACGTGGATTAGGAGTTGAAAGCACTCCCTTCTCCCTCACCAAACTCTTTGCTTGCCTAGCCATGTAATCTGAGCACTTAAATTCTTCTTTGATCTTTACTTGTGTCCATCTTTTTGGTAGGATAGTAAGAATTGTCAGTTTTTCACTTTGACTTGTCATTTGATTAAATTTCTCTCTTAGTTGTTCAAGAATTTCCAGTTCTGTATCATCTGAGTCACTGCATGAAATTGGTTGTTTAGTTGCAAGTTCAAGCTTTCTTTTCACAACTACTTTTCTCAACTTTCTCTTTGCATAACCAGCGCTGTCAGAGAGTTTACATGGTTTTATTGGGGTCTCATCAAGTGTGGCCAATGAAGCATTGAATTTACTAAGCTCATACTGCATTTCAACTACATCTCCACAGGCGTGGATCCAGGGGGGGCGGTCGAGGGGGTCCGGACCCCCCCCTGCTCACGGTGACAAACGATTTTTCGATTGCGTTTGTTTGCTCCTACATATGAAAAATAAGACCTGAAGACTTAAAATGGCTTAAGGTACATGTATCCCGGTTGCCACAAAATTAATTTCCTTAAAAAGAATAAAGAAAAAAAAGTTTGTCTGATCCTGAGACATTTCAGACCTGGCCTGGGTGTGTGAACAAGCAGGATTTTGATAACAGGAATATACTTCAAATCCATCTAAAGCTATCTTCAAATATGAAAATTTCCTACTGAGGGGGGGGCACCCCCCCTGGCGCTCGCTTCGCTCGCGCATCCTCGGCCTAAGGCCGAGGACATATCAGTAACAAGCCCCACCAAGACTGGACCCCTCTGCTTAAATTCTTGGATCCGCCCCTGCTCCAATAGTTTCTAGCTCAGATGGGGCACTTGATGATGTGGATGGTGATTTTTCAAGTTGTTCACATTCAGGCATTGGGGATGGATGATTTGCTAGTATATTTCGACAGGTTGCACATGCTTTATGATTATTTGTTAGTTTCAATTCAGGATTTTGATCAATCAAATTTTTAGTCAATGCACGAATGCCTTTTTTCACTTTTCCTTTGTTTTTTAAATGGATCACAACAGAACCTGCCCATATTCAAGCTGCTGAAATCCATGTTTATTTAAAAAGAAAAAAAACCATATGTAGCTTAAAAGCCAGGGTTGGGTTCAATTACATAAAATGGAAACAATTACAATTTTTTTTATTTTTCTTCAAATTAATTACTTAGTATTGTACTTCATAATTTCAAGATCGATTACAATTAATTTTGTTTCAATCAATTACAATTACACAAATATAACTATCTATTCTATATATCTAAAATAAATATATGTCTAAGTATAACTAAATAAATTATCAAAGGTTTATTTTCATTGGGTGATGTATGACTGCCAGATCTAGGGGTATGATTTTTAACAATTGACATTAATTGATCAATTACATCAGTTATAGCTCAAAAATCAATTACAATTACCTTTATTTTATTTTGAATCAATTACAATTAATGGAAATTAGGATCAATTAATTAAAAATACAATTATAATTATTCATTGTATCCAACCCTGTTAAAAGCTATTTTTGCTTAGATGGCACAAATAAAATTTGGGACCTACTGATCTTGTTTCAGAGGTGTACAACAAGAAAAAATGTGGAGTTTGATTTACAGATTGGAATAAATATAGATGCCAAAAAAATCCTTGCTCCAAGGTTTAAATAAGCTTATTTTCACATGGGTACATACTGTTGTACACAATGAATAAATACACAAAGTTAAGTAATTGTATTAAAACTCGTCTAACTCTTAAAACTGAACTAATCCTATAGGGTAGTACCTATAGCCTAGTATAAGGTACTTATATATGCACATAGCTTTACCTTTAAACAGGATAGCAGGTTCGAAGTTCTTCACACTTTTGAATGTCCATATAAATTAATTATGTAATTTAAACTACCTATATTATATAATTCTCCGAAATATAAAAAAAAAAAAATTATAATAGGGCTAGATACTTATTCGACTAAATAACTAGGTTAGGTTAGATAATTACCAATTTTTTTGAAAATTAGCAGACATTATATATCTCAGTAAGAAAAATCTAATGGTATTTTTCTCAATACTAGCTCAAACAGTTCCAAAGATACAGTGCTCCAAAGTTTAGTGGAAAAAGGTTCTTGGTCAAAATGGAGGTGGGTATAGTCCACTGAAATGGCTGTAGTGTCTATACTAACTTAATCAACACTAAAAATCTTGTTTTAGGTTAAGGTAGACATGTGTCCCCAAAATTGGGTGAAAGGAGAAAAAAATCGGTTCTGACATCAAATGACCTACACAAGGTCAAAGGTAAAAAATAAGATCAACTTTCTTTTTTTGACCACTGAGGTAAAACATGAATAGAAACAAAGTTGTAGATCTGCTTAAACGCTTTAAAATGTGTTTAAATGGTCTCTGTAAGTGCAATAGGAGCCGAGATATTTCATGTTGAAATATATGGTATGACCTTGGAAATTGACCTTTTTTTTAACAAAATTCGAAGGGCCATATCTCTGGAACCATATGACCTAGAGTGTTGAAACAAATGTCATTCTGTTTTTCTCAGAGATCTATAAGTGTGCCAATTTTAAAAAAAAATCGGTGGTCACTTTTTTTTGCCGTTGAACTGACATGGAATGACCCCTGTGTATTATCTGATAGAGATGTTTTTTGTATTAATTGTAAAGCTTCTCATTTTGTTATTTCTTGATAGTGTCCCCATTGGATCAGAGGGAGTGAGATTATTCATATCAAAATTAATGATAATTTGTCTTTTCCTGAAGCTAGACATAAGTACTTTTCTCAGTTATCTCCTCAGTGTCTTATGATCAAGTGGGTACCCAGAATTTGTCAATCTCTTACATGTGTGTGTCAGTTGGAACTCAGTGTGAATCATATCCAGCCAGAAATGCATCTTCCAAGGCTACAACAAGTAATACTACTTCTAACACTACCATTTCTCCTATAAAGAGTTTACTCAGCTCATCCAATGACATCCCAAACTTTTCTATTTGGGATATAATTAATGAATATAAGAAACTTTCTGAATTGAATCTTCAATCTAAGGCAATTGTTGCCAAATTGGCCCTCATGCTTGGGAAACAAGGAATACCAAAGAGTAAAATAGATAATAGGGATGGTTTTAGGATTCTCTTTGGAGATTAATTTCTTTTTACCACTTTTATTCATCATGTTTAAGTTTTGTCAGTGGAATTTGAGGGGTTTTCATAAAAGATATCCATTCCTTCAGACCTTGATAAGTGATCATAAACCTACTATCCTTGCTTTGCAAGAAACTTATCTTTGTCAAGATGCTACTATTGGATTGAAGGGATATACTTGCATTCGTAAAGATACGACTGGGGTGGTGGTGTCCTTCTAGGGCAGGGGTCAGGGAACTTTTTTGGGTATTACCCAAAAATCTATTTGAGTAAAGTGAAATTACCCCTAGACTTCAAAGTAAACAAAAACAAGCCAATTGCTCTTAAAATTATTGCATATAGTATACAAAAAATTCAAATTAAAAAAATGGAAGTCTCTCATATACCGCAAGCATTACCTCCAAAATTTTTAAATTTACCCCTGTTCCCTGACCTCTGTTCTAGGGATACACAATTCTATCCCTTTTTCTCCTGTTGAAATTTGTTTGGCTTTTGAGATTGTGGCAGCCAGAATTCACCTTAGGTCAGTGTCTTTTACTGTCTGTTCCATTTATCTACCTCCACATCTGAATCCTACAAGAAAGGAATTTGAGAGTGTCCTCTTGAAAGTGCCACAACCAGTCCTACTGATGGGAGATTTCGATAGCCATCATGTCTCCTGGGGTTCACATAATAGTTGTATTAAGGGTAACTTACTGGCAGAACTGTTTACTGATGTAGATTTATATGGTATGTTTTGAACTCTCCAGTCCCAACTTTTTGTGCTGAATTTAGGGGACACTTTTCGAGCATTGACTTAACAGTTGCCTCTTCTGGTTTATTTCAGCAACTATCTTGGACTGTGTTACCAGACTTGTATGACAGTGATCATTTCCCTATTATTCTTGACACCTTTCAGTTGTTGTTGGTTTTTAAGAGGCCAAAATGGAAGATTGGTAGTTCTTTATTAACCTTTGAAGCCAATCTTTCTCTTCCTCCAATTGATTTTTGTAGAAGTACTGATGAAATTTGTTGTAATATAACAAACTCGCTCATTGCTTGTGCATCTAAATATATTCCCCGCTCTTCATCAACAGTGGACTTTAAATATAGTAAATACTAGTGGAATGATACCTGTGCTGAAGCTCTTAGAGTTAAAAAGAGAGCGTTTAGACTTTTTGTTGGTAATCCCATACAAGAAACATTGGTCATCTATCAAAAAGCAAAAGCATTGGCTCGTAGGGTTGTCAGACTAAGAGGAACTCAAGAAAGGATTTTGTACAATCTATAAACTATGTCATCACATTCCACAGTGAGTGAGATTTGGAATAAAATACAGCGTTTTAGTGCCAATAGGGGATCTAGGGGTTCTTTGGTTTTAAAGTATGAAGGTGTTTTATATGCTGATCCAGTTGATACTGCCCAGATTTTAGGCAGCAGTTTTGCAAACACCAGTAGCCTCTCTTTTTATATTGAACCTTTTGTCTATCATATGGTGGAATCTGAGTTTGTCCCTATTCATTTTGAATCAAGTGATACTAATTACAACTCTCCATTTATCATATATGAACTGGAAAGAATTCTTAAGAATACTAAACTAACAGCTCCTGGTAGAGATAATATTGTATATCCTTTTCTATCTTATGTGACTCCACAAAATAAAGAAATTTTACTAAGGTTTTATAATTTTTTATGGTTACAAGATGTCTTCTCAGATTGCAGGAGAGAGAATTTTAATCCCTCTGTATAAGCCAGGTAGACCTACTGACCCTGCATCTTTTAGGCCTATAACATTAACAAGCTGTCTGTGTAAAGTTATGAGAAAATGGTATCTTTTAGACTTATAAAATTTTTAGAAGAAAAGAATGTTCTGTCTCAGTTTCAGTGGGTTCAGGCATGGATTTTCAATAATAGATAGCCTTCTTCCATTAGAAAATGATATAAGGGAGTCTTTTTTGAGAGATGAATATGTCTTGACTGTGTTCCTTGATATTGAAAAGGCTTATGATACTGTCTGGCATTATGGTTTACTTCAAAAACTATATAAATCTGGGTTAAAAGGCCATCTCCCAAGATTTATCTAAAATTTTATTTCTAACTGCCATAGGGTTGGTAAAAAACCAAAAACCATTGGTTTTTAATATATAGCCTGTAGGCTTATATATATAAATTGAGGAAATTGAAAACTTAGTATTTCTCATATAATTTAATTGCTGACAATTAGAAAAAAGAAAGAAATCAATAGTTTAACCATAAACTAAATAAAATAAACATAACTTGACTTTGTGCATATAGCTAAACAAATATTAAAAAAATAAAAATCCTTTAATGTATGGTACAGTACTGAATAGAAAAATAGAAAAATATATTTTCTTTGGCCTTTAAGTTTATAGATATAGCCTCTAAATTTATTTGCATTAGCTATTTCTTAAAACATTTATAATAAATACAAGTTTAGAAGCTTTATGAACTCCTAATTTATTCCTTAATTTGGACTGTACCAGTCCAAAAGCAGAGAAGATTCTTTCAACTGTAGCATGAGATGACAGTTATGAACACTGATGCATTGTTCTGCACATCTTCAGACAGTTCCCTGATAGATCTCCATCATGCAAGTGGGGTTATGTTTAGATTAATGGAAATACATGCATGCACAAAATATAAATGCAAGGTTGCCTGTATTCTTTTATTTCTTCATATACTTTTTTTTGTTTTGTTTTTTTGTTTTGTTTTTTTAAAATGATTTAAACCATGGTTTAAACCAGGGGTGGCCAACCTTTTTTTGATGCGTGCCATTTTTAGGTTAGGTTTAATTCGGGTGCGCCAAAAAAAGTTTTGTGAAAAAATTACTAATAACTTTTAAGTAAATATAAAAATATAATATAATATTTACCTTAAATAGAAATATAATGTGAAAAATATTTACCTTAATGAGATTTTTGATGTTACTTCGACTTTACCAACTTCAAAATATTTGGATTTAAGTCTGTTGTAGCAAGCTGCAGTAAATTTTTTAGATTAAAATAAGTGAGTCAGGATCTTTGTTTCGATTTTATCAATTTCATAGACGAAAAGGCTGATTTTAATATTTAGTCTTAGAAGTGAAAATTTAGCACAATTCATACTAGACCTTGATGCGCCACTTCAAAGTATCTGATGCACCACCTTTGGCGCAATGCACTGCGGTTGGCCACCCCTGGTTTAAACCAAACAACCCTACTGCCATATTAGAGTTTTAGTTGGAAATCGCATTTCAAATAGCTTTAATGTTGAAATTGGCCTCCCACAGGGAAGTATCCTAAGTCCAACCCTATTTTCCTTGATGATTAATGATTTATTTGAAAAAATCAATGACACTGTCAGTTATTCCATGTATGCTGATGACTGTGCCTTGTGGGTGGTTGGGATGATTTGAATTTTCTGACATATGTGATGCAAGGTGTCCTAAATCATATTAGTGAATGGTCAGAGGAATGGGGCTTAAAATTTTCATCTTCCAAATCAAAATGTATGATTTTCTCTTGAGACCATGGAGAAATGATTATTTAACATTATATTTATCAGGAAATCCTGTTCAGTATATTTCAAGTTATAGATATCTGGGAATAGTTTTGGATCAGGGTTTGACTTGGTCTAAGCATATTCAATACCTGGAGGAAGCTTGTGTGAAAGCTACTTATATATTAAAATTTTTTCTAATTCAGTTTGGGGTTGAAGTAGATCAACTTTGTTGATGTATAAATCCTTGGTACGCAGTAAATTAGACTATGGGTGTTTTTTGTACCATACCTGTTCTAAAACCAATTTACTGAAGCCTTTTAGTGGCTGGATCAAGGATTTTATTCACCAAGTGGGCTTAACTTTTGATTTACTAGCATCTAAGCAAAGTTCCTACTTATCACCCTGTAACAGTGAGTTTTGACTTTTCTATTCATACTACTAACAACAAATTGGCTTTTGCAAATGTGCTCCAAAGAAATTTTCTGGAAAGAGTAGAAACTTACAAAGAAAGAGGATACTTACCTGTATATACTGATGGATCTAAATCAGAAAGTGGTACTGGATGTGCATTTCTTTGGGATGGGGTGATTAAGGGATTTTGTCTTCCAGAGCACTGTTCTATATTTACTGCAGAATTATATGCTATACTACAGGCTTTAATATATATTTGTTGCAACATAGATCTTACTAAGTTTATTATTTGTTCTGACTCTCTCTCTTCCCTGAAAGCTATACAGTCCTCTTCTGGGCATCATATAATCATTCAGATTATTGAATTACTCAATCAGTATAATCTTGATGTTATCTTTTTATGGACTCCTGGTCATGTTGGTATCCGGGGGAATGATACTGTTGATGAAGCAGCATGCATGGCTTGTAGTCTTGATGAAGTTCAGACCATCCCTTACTCAGTTGATGAATTTATGAAGCCCATTTCACATTTCATTCTCTCTGACTGGCAACAGGAATGGTCCTGATGCAAATGGACTATTTCCTCAGATGGAACCTGTCCTTTGGAGAAGGATGCCAGAAAAGAATTGCAGGAGTGATGTCATATTGACCAGGCTTAGGTTGAATTGCTCTAAACTGTCCCATGGACACTTTTTTGATGCAACTTTATTTAAAAGGTGTGGTACTTGTAATGTTCAACTCACCCCAGAACATGCGATCATTCATTGCCCTACTCGTAATTTTCTTAGAACTGATTTGATTAACTATTGTGATGGTAAAGGAATTTGTTTTTCTTATGAAAGTGTTTTGGGGAATGAATTTCCATCATCCTTACTTTTGACCTTCTTAAAGAAAGCCAATTTATCTAACCTGATCTAAGTGTTTATTGTTTGATAGTCCTTTTGTAGTAGCTATAGTATTACTCTTTTACTAACAGGTTCTTTTTTCTTTTCCATCTTACGTGTTGTAGAATGGAACCCTACAACTGAAGTGGTAGGGGTCTTTTTTCATTTCCTTTTTAGTCTTGGTGCTGATAATCCAGCAGGGTTGTAGCACCTTAAACAGAAATAAAATAAAATAAATTCTGCGTGCAGGTGGTCTATTGGTGTTGTTTGAGTGCATCCTGTAATGATACGAAGTGCATTGTTTTGTATTGTCTGTAAGGTGTTTATGTGTGTGTTTGAGATAATGGGTGCCCAGCATGGGCTAGCATAGTCCATAACTAAGCAAATATATTGTTTGTATATGTGATGTTGTTTCCTGCTGGTGTCCAAAGTTTGTGCCTGTTAGTGCCTGCTGGTGTTCCAGCATGTGAAAAAAACTATATAGGGCTATGGTTTGATTGCCTGTTACCCCTCATCCATTGGCAATTTCCAGCAGACTTCAGTCGAGAGTTAATGACAAAAGCCCTATGTTTTTTCGTTAGTTATGTATATGTAGGTCTTCAAAGGACCTCTATGTTTATAGGAAGATAAAGTACATCTTCCTTGCTTAAAGCATCACTATAACATAAGCAAGCTCCGAGCAAGCTACTAATAATAAATCATTTGGAATCCGCTGATTCTTCAAAGTTCGTTGACTCTTCACTTGATGTAATTTTCACGAGTGAAAAATGGAAAATGTTTAACATGAAATAATAAATTTGGTTTTCTTATTGTCAAGTAGGCCTGATGCCTACATATGGGTTCTATGTATGTATGGCAATTATTTTCATTCCCAATAGGCTGTCACCAATCCTGAGGCAATTTTGTAGATATTTAAAAAAATTTGTATGTTATAGATTAAATTTTTTGACAAACTGTTTTTTAAACCATGTGAAATGGATTAAAAAGAATGAAGTAGGAATTTAGGAAGAGAGAGGTTATTCAAGATCTATTTAAATATAAAAATTCAAGAGGCCAACTTCTCAAGTTTAGTTAAAGTTATGTCAATCAGTTTGACTCCCCTTAGGTATAGGAAATTAATGGAATTAAAATTAAGTTATTAAGCATTTTAACTTTGGTGACTTATAAACCTTACACAAATTGAGCAGTCTTAATTTTTTCTTGTAAAAGTTTTCTGTCTTTCAAAGCAGTCTTTCTTTGAGGCTTGTTTGGTTTAGTCTGAGTTACATCAGGTACATTGAGAGATTCCTCCCCAACAGTATCCTGATCCATCCTTTGGGGTAATGGTTCTAACTTAGCCCCACTCTCCAAAGGATATAGTAATGTGATATCTCTGGTGGTTTCACCAGTTGCTGTTTTCAGTTTTACAACCCTGGTAATTTCATCTTCACCAGTTTTGAGTTCCAAGACTTTTCCCATTGACCAATGTTGTCTTGGAGTCTTGTCATGTATCAACACAATGTTCCTAATTTTGACTGAATCATTCCAATTTTTTGTTAATTGTTTCTCTCTCTCTAAGACTTGTTAAGTATTCTTCTTTCCATTTTGTTATAAACTGAGTTTTGATTTGTGTCAAATGTTGGTATTTTGTGTTGAGTTCTTTGTGTCCTATTACCCAATCTGGATCCTCTGTACTATTATGTTCATATTCTGGTAACATGTTTACTGTTTCTCCCTTAATTAGGTGGTTTGATATGAGAGGTTCTGGCTCATTAATACCATCTCCCACATAAGTTAATGGTCTGTTGTTGATGATGTTTTCAATTTCTGACAGAATAGTCATGAGTTCAAAAAGTTGTAGATGTTTGGTCCCAATAGTCTTTTTAAGGCAGTTCTTTACACTCTGTATGTTTCTTTCCCAAATGGAACCATACCATGGTGTATTAACAGGAATGTACTTCCAGGTTATATTGTGTTTGATTAAATGAGTTTGTACTGTTTCACTGTCACAAATCTAATGAATAATTCTTTCACCAGATTTGAAGTATGTGGCATTGTGTGACCATATAGTTTTGGGTATAGATTTGTGTGCACAAAATCATCTGAAAGCAGCAATAAAAGCTTCTGCTGTCAGAGCTTCTACTATGTCTAGACATATGGCACGTGTAGCAGCACAGGTGAAGAGTACAATGTACACTTTGTATTCCTTTGAATCCATTTTATCTCCAAAACTCACATTCACTGCTCCAGTGTAGTCAGTACCCATGGTTTCAAATGGCTGGGTAAATGTTACTCATTCCACAGGCAGGTCTGGAGGGCTTGGGGGTCTTAAAGCATCATGAATGGATACGTTTATAAGGAATGCACGTGTTCAAAAATTTCTTTGTTTCAGTTTTTGAGAAGGTAGCTATTGACAAACTTGCAGCAATAGATTGTATTTCTCAAGTTTGTTGAGGTCTGAATAATGTTTATAGTCAAAAATAGGTTTGTCCTCTGTGATCTTTTCAGTTGTTGTGGAGTTGAGTGTGAGGTTAACTACTTTGGCTGGCCAAAGATTCTTGCATGTTAGCCATTCAGGCCCTTCATACCAAATTTTGTTTGCTTTCAACAGTTTGTAAGAGAGCTCTCTTGTCAAAAAGTCTGTAGGATTCTGTTTTGTTCGTATGTACCTAAATTTGATACCAAGGGATGTGTTTGCAGTTTTGATTTTTGTTAGTCTGTTCTTCACATATGTTTTTGCAAGAAGTTGTATCTGTGTTGGTCACCCATGTTAGACAAATTTGACTCTGTCCATAAGTGTAAAAATGAACCATGAATAACACTGCCCAACAAAAAAAAAATTTTTTGCTGCTGATTTAATTCTAAGACCTGTTTCTGGATAATATTGATGTGCTGATTTCAAAAATCACCTTAAATTTTGTCCATCACATCAGGTTTTTGTGCAATGCAATATGCCTATTTTGGGTGATCCATGAAGGGCACTTATCAAAATTGATGATTTTTGAGACCTGTTAACAGCTGTTTTGCTGTTAAAATTTTATCTGTGGAATACGCAAATCTGTGCATTAAATCTAAAGGTCATGTACAACATATTAAAATCTTGGGTATCTGTGATTTCCCCAGGTGTGAGTGTGATGTCATGATCTGAGAGAGATTTCCCATTGGCGGAGTGAGAGCAGCCGGTTCCGCTAGTGACGTTACTTGTAAACTTTCAGCAGTTGGGTTGCAACATGAGCATTAAAGTTCACTATCTCAACAGTCATCTGGATAAATTTCCAGAAAATCTTGATGTTAGTGAAGAGCAAGGTGAAAGGTTCCACCAAGATATCAAAGTGATAGAAGAACGATACCAAGGAAGATGGGATACCCATATGATGGCTGACTACTGCTGGAGCCTGCAAAGAGATTGTCTTGACATCTCTCATTTTGGGAAGTCCTATAAGAGAAAATTTATCAGCACTGAAAAGTAAGAAAACAAGAAAAAGACAATGTTAGAAAACTGGTCCTGTGCTTGCTTTAATATGGATTCATTTTTTGCTTATTTAAACACTTTTAATCACTTTGTGTCAATATTACCATTGTATATTAAAGTTCACTCCCTGCACAATTGTTTACTTTTCCATGCTGATTCTGAGTATGTAAAAACTTATTTTTTGAAAAGAAAAAAATTGGGCATAACCCTGCCAAAATGCGATATCTCCAAAATATAAATAATTTGAAATCAGCATACCAAAGTTACCTAAAAACAGGTGTTAGAATTAAGTCAGCAAAATTGGTGTTGGGCAGTGTAATCAATATTCATTTTTACATAAGAACCAAAATCACTTAACGTGAGTTTCGATAAAAATTTTATTTGTAGCTTTCTATTTTTGTTTGTGTCATAACCCTATGATCTACCATTTCTATGGTTTAGTTGTATCCATTTTCCATTTGTTAAAGAAGTTATTATAATTAATTATGATTGTCTTGCATCTCACCCTCGACCCGAGATTATGCATACACATTGCATATAATAGGATTGGAACCCATAGTTGTACTTCTTAGTCATTAATACCCACTCTTTGTCTCTAACTCGTTCTTGGAGATCTTCCGAATAATGATTTGTACTATATGTACAAATTTAATAACTATGACAT
Organism: Bathynomus jamesi; assembly: GCA_023014485.1. Taxonomy (NCBI): domain Eukaryota; kingdom Metazoa; phylum Arthropoda; class Malacostraca; order Isopoda; family Cirolanidae; genus Bathynomus; species Bathynomus jamesi. Next base: position 111,746 of record JAJOZX010002049.1, on the reverse strand, counting down.
CACATTTTCCCATCATTAATTTCCCTTCATCATATATCTAGTATTAAATGTATAAAAATTCTTTATCATAATAAAAACTGTACTCTCTATAGAAGTCATTATTTATATGTTATGTAGTATAAATATAACTATTATTCGACCATACCTCCTCCTCCTCCTCCCCCCAACCATATGTCCATATCTTATCTTGATCATTATCCTCTGTCAATTTTATTAAATATTCATTTTGCTCGTGAAATGCAAAACTTTATGCATTCGTTCGAAAATGCGCAAATACGTTCTCATATTATTATTTTTTATTATTTTTTTTCAAGTGCATTCACCCCTCGCAAGATATTCATAAATGCTTATGCAAGTGTACGCAATTCGCAAATCAGCATAAATCGAACATTTGAAAAGTGAAACCTCCTGTCCCTCTGATTTCAAATTTATAACATGCTATAACATATTATGTTGTATATAAATTATTTCGTATGTGCCCATGTACTTGGGTTGTACTAATAACCATATATAATAACCATATATAAATATAAAAACACTGAAAGAATTGTAAATGATGTAATGTACTTCAATAAAACTGTAATTAAATGTAATGATTTAATATATAATGTAAGAATATACTTTAATAAAACTGTAATGGACAATCATAAGTGAATGTGAAGTAATCCATAATCGCAATCATTGTAATAAACCAAAACTAAAATGTACTCAGTAATGTACTTATGTACTACTACGAAATGATATCGCCTTCAGAAATGTAAACTCAGCGAAAAATATGATTAGTTTTTGTTTTTATTTTTTCAATTTTTATTTGGAATCTTTCAAACATCTGATCATGTTTAAAAGGGGGGAAACTTAACCTTCAACTGCATTCCCCCAACATTTAGACTTATATGATACACATAATTGTAAGATGAACTTCACTTCATTACAGCACTCTTCTTTGGTCACTACTATGAGGCTCCCTTGTTAGCAGCTTCGCTGCGAGGAGGGGACAGAGGCCCCTTGCCTCCTTAATTTTTAGATTCGAGCTTGAGCCATGGTCGAAAGAGGTCGAATCTCTACCCCTGTAAAATTCAGAGCACTACCTGTAAATATTTTAGAAGTAAACTACAGTAAGAGAAACTTTTTATTTTTACCTTCGAGTTGGGCTCTCTTCAGAAGAATTTAGTCAGTAAAGTCGATAAGTTTAGTACCAAGAGAAAGTATCAGAGTATTATAGAAAGAGAAGAATTAACAACTGTCAACCCTATAGTGAGAGAAAAGAAATTAGAATATTATAGAAGAAAAGTATCGTGAGAAAATATCTGTTGCTGCCTCCCAACCAGAACCCCCATCGATTCGAACCACCCCAGGGCCATAGACGGAAGGGTTATAACATAAGTAAATGTCTGTTATGTTAACTTTTTTATACACTTGTGAGAGAGAGTCTGCTGTTTTGACTCTCAATGAGACAGCCAATAATTCAAGTCGTGGTACAGTTTTATTTTGGTTTAAGGGTGCCACATTTGCCTTTGAATAAACCAAGTCACTTTCATTTTCACTTGTTAAATAGGCACAATACCCGTAAGCTTGTGTGCTGGCATCTGTAAAAATGTGTAGTGTTTGAGGTTTCAATCTATAACCAGCACATGTTGGTGCATAGATGTTTTGAACTTTGTTCAAGTCTGTGGCCAATTTTTTCCAATGAAGTTGGTCTTCACTGAAAGTGGTTCATCCCAATCAGTTTTCTTTTTCCATAAATCTTGCCAAAGGATTTTGGATCTTATGGTTGCTGGTAAATATAATCCAATGGGGTCAAAAATTTTTGATTCTGAAAGCACTTGTCTTTTCGTATTGGCATTTGGATTTAAGTTATAACTCTTTGTGCAAAGAGTGTCAGTGTGTTCAGAATTCTGTTTTAAAAACCAAAGCATTGCAAGTGTTTTTGTGGAATTGTTTGGTTCGATGTTCCCATTATTGTCTTTTGTTATTTGTTCATTTAATTCAGAAGAATTAGAAACCCACTCTGTCAAAAATTTCCTTGCTTCATTATGGGTTGTGACATTTTGTAAATTTCAAGCAATTCCTCTTCAGTTACAATGGAACCACTGAGGTTATCCACATAAAAATTTTGTTTTAAAAACTGAATTGTTAATCCTCTTGAAATAAGTTTAGGTGATTTTTAGTTGTTAAAGCAAGAATACTTGGGAGAACAATTTGCTCCAAAAATAATTACTTTAAATCTGTAGGTTTTGAAACCTTTGTTGAAGTCATGTGGATCATTAAACCACAAAAACCAGAGATGATTTTTATCATATTCAAGCTTCAAATTTATATAGAGGAATGCTTTTTCTGTCACTGTACCGCATAATTGTTTAAACGGAAGCAAAGGAGAATTTTTACAAGATTTGAGACAAGATTTGGGCCTTCCATGAGACAATCATTTAAACTAACAGAATTTGTATCCTTTAAACTATAGTTGTATACTACTATTAGTTTAGTTGTGGATGAGTCTTCTCTGTAAACTCCCCTGTGTGTTAAATAATGACAACCTCATTTTTTAAAGGGTTCATCAGTAACTACTTCAATGAAGTCCCTTTCTATTTGTTCTTTGAATATGTTGTTGTATTGTTCTAAAAGATTGTCATTTTTAAGTTTTCTGTAATTTTTATATAGATGTGTTTTAGCTACTTTCAAATTGTCCATTATTCCTGGTCAAGGTGTTTTCCAAGGCAGCTCCACATAGTATTGATTGTCTCTGTGTTGTGATGTATCCTTAAATTGTTCTGTCATCAATTGGTCTTCATGTGTAATTGTACTGTCCTTTATGCCAACTGATTCTAATAGTCACAACTACTGTAACCCTTTATTCAATGTGGAATCATTTTCACTCAAATGATGTGGGATTACAACAGTGTTTTTGTCATTGAAGTTTGTCACATAGTCAGAAATTTGTGAATGTGGTGATTTTATTTTGTGTGAATTTTGTTCATGTTCTGTGTTTTCTGTGTCAGTAGTAAGATTGTATTTAGTTATGTCACCCAAAGGTGCAATACCTGTGGGAGTTTGTATGGTTATTCCATCTCCAATTTTAATGAAGCCTCTATGGACCAGATGAAGATAGTCAGCCCCCATGAGCATATGTATATCATCAACTACATCTGCATTAAGGGTTTTATCAGCTATTGTGTATTTGTTTTGAAGTTGTAGCAAAGTTTGTTTTAACCCAGCTATTTGTAATTTTCCTTGTTCTACTTTGTCAACAACAACAATCTTAAGGGTTTCAAATGTTCCATCAAGAGGTACATTTGCAGTTTTAAAACTGGCTTGTACTGGGTTTTTAGTAATAAATGATGAAATAGAGGGATCTTCATTTCCTTGTTGCTTCTGAAGTCCCAATTTTTCTGTCAGTTGTTTGGTTACAAATGTTTGTTGTGAGCAGGTATCTAAGAGATACCTAATCTGTACTATTTGTCCCTTTTTGTTTTGGATTTCCAAGGTTGTGGTTGGTAAAAGAATTTTTGAATTGTGGTTAATGCTAGATGAACTGATATGTCCATTCATAGCATTTTGAGTTTGTTTTGGTTTGATTTGGGTGTTTGTTCATAATGTTTGTAAGTTTTTCAATGTCTGTGTGTGTATTACACATGGGGGTAACATGGTCAAAACTGTTGCAAATCTTACAATTATATTAGAAATTTGATTTGCAGTTTAACTTATGGTGCCCTAATCCAGTGCATTTTTTGCATAAGTTTAGTTGTTCATGTTTTGACTTTGCTGTAAAGTCTGTGTATTTGGGACAATTTGTAGAACTATGCTCACTGCTAAAACAAAATTTGCATGGTATGGGCTTATATTCAAAAGTAGTTACATTAAAGTTTTGTAGAGTAGGGGTCTCTGAGTCTTTTTCTGTCACTTTATTTTCTACAAATTGAGTTTTGAGGTTGCATTTGAATGTAACTGGTAAGTGTTGAAATCTTTTGTTAGGTTTTTGTTTTTCTATATTGTTGGTGTTTTCTTGTGCTGTGTTAAATTTTGGGAGTGTGTAACTTGATTTGTAAAGTGCAAGTACAGTTGGAAAATCTTCTCTTAGCTTATTAAGGCTAGAGTATATGTCAGTTGTTCTCTGATGAAATATCTCTCTGACTTTAGAAAAACAACAGCTTGAATGATCCAAGCTGTTTTTGTAATGCTTAAATTATTGTTTTTAAGTTGTCCCATGAGACATTCAAACTCGCAGTAAAAGTCAAAGAGGTCACCATAGTTGTCTTTTGGTGTTCGCATGTTCATTACTTTAAGAGCCAAATCATGTATAATTTCATCCTTATTCATGTAATTTCTGTTAAGTAATTCTATTGCCACAGAATAAGAAGCACCTATGGCTGGCAATGATTCCACTAATCTTAAGGCAGGGCCTTTCAGATAGTTCACTAAATAACTAAATTTATCAACATCTGTAATGTAGTTTTTATTACCTATAAGGCTATGAAATTTTTCAATAAAAGATTGAAATTTGGCTCTCACCCTCAAAAGTGGGTATTTCAAGTGTAGGCAATTTTGATTTTAGTTCATTGCCCTCAGCCACGGGAGAGCTAAGTGAAGCATTTTGGATAGCTTCTAAGCAGCTTTCATTTGTGTCTTGTTTTTTGTACTCAAGTTGGTTTTGAATTTCAGAAATATAGGAATTAACTTTTGTAATGTAATTTTCATTGTCAAGTAGGAGAGTAGAATACTCGTCATCTGTTAGTTCAATTGTGTCATCAATTTCTGTAATTATGTCCTCATCTTGTGTGAGAATTTCTTGTTTGTAATGAGTAATAGAATTTAATGTTGTTTCAAGATCATATCTTGTAGGTTCCTTCTGTTTGTAATCATTGTACAGTTTGGTGATGACACCTTTACTTGCTGATTTTTTTCCTGTTAATTTTTTGTAGTTTTGAGATGGTGCCATAGCTCCAAGGTCTGTTTTTATTTTCTTGGTCTGGGTTTTTTACCCTTTTGTCAGTGTCTTCCATAATTGTTGTTAGTGTTAAAGTTCTGAGTTTAATTTTATGATGTTAAAGAGTTTTGAGAGTTAAATTACTGTAATAAGTTTTTTATATAACCTGCACCACAGGTTGAATTAAAAATTTACAATGTTTTTTAGTTAGGATAGGCCTTGAGTGTAAAGAGGTAGGCCTATTATATAAGGTAAAGTAAGGTGGGCCTACTAAATAGGCTTGTTGAAATTTGGCCTATTTTTTATAGGATCTAAAATGAGTTAAGCCTGTTAAATGAACAAGGCTTTGTTTATGGTTAGGGTAAAGGGATCGGTTCCCCAGTTATATGGGCCACCATTTGAAAAAAACTATATAGGGCTATGGGTTGATTGCCTGTTACCCTCATCCATTGGAAATTTCCAGCAGATTTCAGTGGAGAGTTAATGACAGAAGCCCTACATTTTTTTGTTAGAGGGGGTTACGTTCCTGGGACCCGGCATAAGGCCAAAAACTGTGTAAAGTCAAACCAAAAAAAAATCCCCTAAATCACCCATAAATCACTATCTATATATATTGTAACAGTTATACGTATAACATACCTATAACACAAAAGTGATGCAAATGGCATGCTGGAAGGAATTTAACATTGCCAAAACACACTTGTTAATGCCGTCCTCCATGGCGTTGCAAGTGCGGACAAAGGTGAGATGTGTGTACGCTGCTTTAAAGCATTGAAATTGTAAAATTATAACCCGTGTATAGTTGAAACCACGTAAGAAAAATCTGCATAAGTTGTGAATCTACTGTATATGTAGGTCTTCAAAGGACCTCTCTATGTTTATTTGCCTTCGGTATTTGCGCTGCTTAATGGTAAAGAAAGGAAGTGTCTTGCCTTATTATTTCGTTGGGCCTCGCTTCTGTTTTGATGTAGGGCCATGGTACGATGGAGTTACACAAGGAGTTGATTTGATGTAACTAATATAGGCAGTCACTATTTAAATACCTGAAGGAATAGGCCTATCCTTTTTATAGTTATTAGGTTTTATATTAAGAGGATTTCACTCAGAACTTACAGGAAGATAAAGTACAGCTTCCTTGCTTAAAGCATTGCTGTAACATAAGCAAGCTCCGAGCGAGCTGCTGCTAATAAATCATTAGGAATCTGTGATTCTTCAAAGTTCGTTGACTCTTCACTTGATGTAATTTTCATGAGCCAGCAATGGAAAATGTTGAACATGAAATAATACATTTGGTTTTCTTATTGTCAAGCAGGCCTTATGCCTACATATGGGTTCTATGTATGTATGGCAATTATTTTCATTCCCAAAAGGCTATGTCGCCAATCCTGAGGCAATTTTGTAGATATTTAATTCAATAAATTAATAATTTGCATTTAATTATGAAATAAAGGTATCACATACAATACCATATTGTAAATGTGCATAGTTTTTCCATATCTAACTTTCAGTATTTTTGTGAGAGTGCATTCTGTAATGATACAAAATGCGTTGTTTTGTATTGTCTGTAAGGTGCTTATGTGTGTGTTTGAGATAATGGGTGCCCAGCATGGGCTAGCATAGTCCATAACTGAGCGAATATATTGTTTGTATATGAGTGATGTTTCCTGCTGGTGTCCAAAGTTTGTGCCTGTTAGTACCCTAAGCGTGTTCAGTCTTGACTTACATTTGTTTTTAATATCCTGAATGTGGTTTCCAAAAGATAATGTGTTGTATGTGACCCCAAGTATTTTGGTCCTATGAATATGTGGAATGTTGGTGGTGTTTAGTGTAAACTGTTGAGTTATATCTGGTGTTCTTTTGTGTTGCTTGTAAGCAAGGTGATCGTTGATTTTGTGGGTGCTACTTTCAGTCTATTGTGTGTGAGCCAGTCTTGTATACTGTTTATGTATGTTTGTAGGTTATTTGTAGCGGTGTCAATGTTGTTGTGGGTGGAGGTTAGTGATGTCATCTGCATATGATGATAAGGTAAGTTTTGTTATCTATGGGTGTTGGAATGTCATGCATGTATAAGTTGAAGAGTGTTGGTAAGAGAACAGAGCCTTGGGAGACCCCATTTGGAAAAAGCTTGTTTTTGGATGACTTGCCATTAAATGTGACATGTGAGTATCTTCCTGAAAGATAGTTGCTCAGCCACCTTTTGGTGTTATTGTGCATGTTTGTGTTGAGTATTTTGTTTATGAGAGGGAAACGTGGGATAGCATCAAATGCTTTACTAATGTCTATTGTTGCTAATAGTGTACGTTGAGCTGGTCATTTGGAGTTGATGTCATCCTTGATGTGCTGCGTGAGGTTAGTGAGTAATGTCATGGTTCAGTGGTGAAGTCTGAATCCATGTTGAGTAGGCGATAGTGGTATGTGTGGGTCGGTGACTTGTAAGATTAGTCTTTGTTACTTTGGAAGGCGTGCATAGTAAAGTAATGGGTCTATAGCAGTGGTCAGGGAACAGGGGTAAATTACCCAAATGGGGTAAATTTAAAACTTTTGGGGGTAATGCGTGCGGTATGAGAGAGACTTTGTGCTGATATTTTTTTCGTATATTTTTATTTTATTTTGTTACATAAATGTGACGTTATTCTAAATTTTAGAATATTACGAATTTATGTCCTGATTACGTCCTCAAATATATTTTGGGGTAATACCCAAAAAAGTTCGCCGACCACTGATCTATAGGAAGCTGGTTCTGTTGGATTTTTGTTTGGTTTGAGTAGTGTAATAATTTTACTTTGTCTCCCTATGTCAGGAATAATAGAGTGTTGGTAAGAATATGTGCTGATATTTGTGAGAGCTAGTATTTCCTGTGGGCCTAAGTGTTTAAGGTGTATGTTAGATATGTTTAGTCTAGTAGCCTTCGAATTCTTAATGTTTTTGATGATCTTGATGGTCTGGTCTGTATTGAAGGGTGTAATGGTCATGTTGAGTCTGTAGGTTTTCTCATGTCTGGCTGTTTGTCTATCTACATGTTTCTGGTTGTTGTCTCTGTTTAAGTGACTTGTCTTCTCATAGTGATTAACTAGAATGTTAGCTTATTGTGTATATGTTGGAATACTGTTTTGGCTGCGACAGATAGCTGCATGTGAGGTGTGAATGCTGCTGTAGAGTGGGTAATGCTGTTTATAGTCTTGTATAGCCTGGATGTATCTGTGGAGTGGTTTAGTGTTGTTATGAATTCCCTAATTGTTTCTGGTCATTTTTCTTTAAGTTTGTTGTTATTTCTGTGTTGAGCTGTTGTATCTGATGTTTTATGGCTTATGTGTGTGGTGTTTGTGTGGTATGTTTGAGGTTGTTACGTTGCCTTAGGAGGTGAGCTATTTCTCTAGTGTAATTTGGGTTGTATTTCCTAATGTTGCCCTTGGGTATGTATTTGTTTGCATTATTGATGATCTGATTAAATGTCTTGAGTGTTATATAATGTGGTGAATTGTTCCTCAGTCTATATTTTGAATTGTTTGCAATCAACTTTCTTGTAATTTCTGTAGGTGTGCCTAAGGCTGTTGGGGCAAAGTGTAGAATGTGTTGTAATGATGATGGGCAGGTGGTCTGATGACAGTTTTTTTTTCTGTTCTCGTGTGTGTGTGTGTGTGTGTGTGTGTGTGTGTGTGTGTGTGTGTGTTGCTAGTGAAGGGGAACAGAACGTTATATCTCGGGAGGAGTTTGAGTATCCTGCTTGATGTGGTATGTGTGTATGTTCTTCTGTATTGTTAAGACTGAAGAGGCTGTTTAGTTTTGTGGCTCTGTTGGTGCCTCTGGTGAGGCACTTCATGTCAAGTGTACACCTTATGTCAGGTCGTCTCACTGATTTTAATGATTTTTGGTGTGGTAGTTGGGTATGATGAGTAATGAAGCATGACCAAATTTTAGCCACTTGGGTCAAATAGTTTGGGAGTAATGACCCCCCAAATTTGGGGTTAGCAGCGTAACCATGATTTTGAAAGGTCATAACTCAGGATCTAATGGATGGATTTTAATGATTTTGGTGTCAAAATGCTCAGGAAAGACAGCATAATAACTTTAATTTTATGTACAGAGTACGTACATTGTTAAAAAAAAGTTGCATTTATATTTCACCTTTGACCTTGACCTCAGGTCAGAGTTCAAAATTCAAGATCATGAAAATTGGCATAAGTAAGACCTTTAGATGAAGCATATTCAAGCAAAAATTTGGAGGGGGATCTGCATGAGTTTGCTTTCCACAAGCATTTGAAATTGTGCATGTTGAAAATTTTGATAATTTTATTTAAGATAACTTCACAAATAGTTCATATATGTACGGTATGTATATAAATATATGTATGAATATAGCTACATTCATGGTTTGATAAATAAACTGCATGTATTAAGATTTTTGCAAATATTAAGGTATTTGCTGCTCTATAAGAACAATAATTTTCATTACAGTACCAATATAATTTGTATATTTAATCATGTTAAATTTGTGTGTTCAGGTTTTGACTATATGCTGATAAAATGTCATCAAAATATTATTGTGATCCATTCAATTCCCACAATAAATTAAAATCTTCTGATCTTTGGCATACTTCACAATCACTGATAGAAAAATTTCCAAATCATTTGAAGCCAGGCCAAAAGTTATGTTCATCATGCAGAAAAAAATTTTCCTTACCAATTTTACAAGTTCAAAATATAGCAGAACCAGAAATGTTATCATCAAGCTCGTCTGATACTAATATGGAAACGGTGTCATCAGATGATGTTTTTGTTGACAAGGAGGCTGAATTGTCAGCAATGAATGAGACAATCGGCATGATTGGGGAAAGTCTGATTGTCAAGCGCAAGATTCAAAGAAATGAAGCATGTCTGATTGTCAAGCGCAAGATTCAAAGAAATGAAGCATACTTCCCAACAAAAATGGCCAAAATACAAAGTTCAGTAAGAAGATACTTTGATATGGTAGGTGAAATTCCTCAAGTGCCAGGTCCATCAAATGTAGACAAATTGTCTGAGCCAGAAGTAGTTCTCCAAACATTGAAAGATAAATATCAAAACTTAAATAAACATGACCAAATTATGATTCTAACTGTTTTTGCACCATCACTGAGTGTAAGAAAACTAATTCGAGAGTTTAACTGTTCATAAAGAATGGCTGTTCAGGCTCAGCAGCTTGCAAAAGAAAAGGGAGTATTGTCATCACTGAATTCAAAGATGGGGAAGGAATTGCCACTGGAAGTAACTAACACTGTTAGAGAGTTTTTTAGAAATGATGAAATAAGTAGACAAATGGCAGGCAAGAAAGACTGTGTAACAATAAAAGAAAATGGTGAATGAAAAAAATATCAAAAGATGTTAGTTTCATGTAATCTAAAAGAAGCATATCAACAATTTAAGTAAGTTTGCAGCTCTCTCTATAGGATTTTCAAAATTTGCGATGCTACACCCCCAAAGAATGTGTTTTGGCAGGAGCAAGTGGGATGCAAAGTGTGTGCATCTGCACAATTCATCAGAATGTTAAGTTAATGATGACAGGTTCTAGAATGGGAGAAATTACCAATGAGGAAGAAACTCCATTGAGTAGTTACCACTGCGCTTTAGCCAAAATTATTTGTGACAAAAGTCAACCATCTTGCTATTTAGGAGAGTGTGATCAATGCCCTCGACCTAATTCGCTAAAGGAAAATCTTCTTACATGTTACAGAGAAAAAGGTATTGATGAAATCCAGTACAAACAGTGGACAACAACAGATTGATCTCAGCTGGACTGTTATTCAAAATTTAGAAGATTTCCTAGATACTTTTATTTCTCAACTAAGGCATCATGATTTCATTGCCAAACAACAAGCCAAGTATTTAGAAAAAAGAAAAAATGAATTGGATGAAGGTGATTTTTTGGTGATTGGGGACTTTTCCAAAAACTATTCCTTTGTAGTCCAAGATTGTGCTCAAGGATTTTATTGGAATAATTGCCAAGTGACCCTTCATCCATGGGTTTATTATTACAAAGAGCAAGAAAAAGTAAATCACAGCTCTCTAACTATTATCTCAGAGTGTAATACACATGATACTGTTGCAGTGCATCTATTCATAAAAGCCTTAATAAATCATCTTAAGTCAAATTTTCAGCTGCTAAACAGAATTATCTATTTTATTGACAGATGTGCAGGTCAATACAAAAACTGCAAAACCTTTTAAATTTATGCTGCCACCATGAAGAATTTGGAGTTAAGGCTGAGTGGCATTTTTTTGCTACCAGCCATGGCAAGGGACTATCGGATGGTGTTGGAGAATCATCAAAAGGGAAGCATCAAAAGAATGTCTTTGTAGGCATATGAAAATCAAATTCTGTCCCCAAAAGATTTTTTATTTCTGTTCCTTAAAATTGACTCAAATGTCTTTTAGCTTTGCAGCACAAGAACAATACTCAAATGAGAGAGAATTTTTAGATCCAATTTTATCAAAAGTGAGAACCATACCAGGAACTCAAAAATTACATTCATTCATACCACTGACAAAATATTGTTTAGAAGTACAAATGTACAGTGCCTCAGTTGAAAGTCAAAAAGGAATTTGCTTCCGCCCCAACAAGCCACTCAATTAATTGAAAATGTCACAGGATATGTAACAGTGGAGTATGATAACCACTGGTGGATTGGGTGTGTGACGGAAACATATCCTGGTGAGGGTGAAGTGAAAGTAAACTTCCTTCACCCTTGTGGCCCAAACAAGTCATTTATTTATCCTGAAAATCCTGATATACTTAGAGTAGATTTGTCCGACATCCTCACATATACAATCACAAAAAAGGAAACCAATGAAGCCAATATGATCCTGAAAAAATGTCATCTTAAAAAGTAATCAAGAAACTGGATACAAACTTATTGTCAAAAACATATAATCAAAAACTTACAACTGCATGGAAAAAGTGAGTATTGCTATTTAAATTTCTTATTGACATGTATGCCTATATACTGTAACTAACTATATTTTAATAATTACACTTATGAATACAGTTCTAAGTATTCATCTATCTTAAATTGTACAGCTTCCTAATATTAAATTATTATTAAATAGCAGAAAGCCCTCTAACCCTCTAGTTGTTAGAGCCTGTGACTGTGAATAAATGGGTTAGAATCCTAGTAGCTTAGAGGTTAGAAAATTTATTTTCTCCACAAGCACGTGCCTGATGCCTATGTTTATTTCTGCCATACAGTAGAATATATAAGATCTCTAAACTAATACAGAATGAAAAAAAAACCTGTTTTGGCACCCTGCAAAGGATTTGGGCTTAGGTCCTTCAGAAGTTGGAATGAGGTACACACCTAGGCCTTGGGAGGTAACTAAGGGGTTTAACTACCTACCTTGCTAATTAATTTTTTAAACAACTCCTTATCATGATAATTTTACTTAAATTTTTAATAGGTATAAAATTTATATTTTTCAGGTTCAGCACAGCAATATGAAGTGTTAATTCATCAGAAATACCTGTACAAGTTAGTCATTGTTCACTGTTCAAACCGACTCCACAACCCTGGTTATAGCCACTAGGTTAAGAAGGGTTATTCAATTTTAAGTAGGACTACTACTGGTTAGACCTTAATTATGTTTAAGAGAATCTTTTTCATTTATATATATATATATATATATATATATATATATATATATATATATATATATATATTCCCCCTCCCCGCGGGCGGTCTTTCTGGGGTGGATCGCCCGCGGGCTCCTGCCTACATGTGGCGAGGGGGGTCAGCCGCGGCTGGGGGCCCTGCCGGGTCCCCGCCCGGTTGCGAAGTGGACTTTTAGCATACCCTGCTATCCTACAGCCCCCTCTTTCCTGTCTTCCCCTCTTTACCCTCTTCCTTGCCCCTCTGTTTTTTCTGCTTTCTCTGTTCACTTCGCGCGCCCCGTGGGCTGCCGGGGCTGGTCGCTGGGGGTCTCGCCCCCATGGCCGGGGCCGGACTAAGTTGGCTGGTAGGGTGCCCAGGCCTGGGACCCTGGGGGGCCTTGGTCTTTGCTGCCGGCGGGGGAGAACTCTCGACGCTGCAAGGGCCCCTTTTGAAACGGGGGTACCTGCATGGGACGAGGCACCCACCCCCTGCCGGCGTGCGCTTGGTCCCCTTGGGCCCCGGGTAATCGGTTCCCCGCGGCCCCGGGCGCGAAACTACAATAAAAATTTTCTATGGAAACACTTACAACTCTAATGGACCTCGTTGATGACCCGGCTTGTGCATCTGACCTCCCTCTGACTACCTCTTTGGACCATGGGTCTGGTAAGGGCAGTCGGCAGCCCTCGCCCACCCCGTCTGCTCTTCTTGCCGACGCCTCCTCTCCCTCTCTTCCCCAGGCTTGTGGCGCCGCTGCCCGACCCCCGCCAGTAGCGGATGGACCTGCAGTGGACCCACCGACCCCTGGATCCCCCCATATTCCACGTCCCGATAGGGACCCACCTGCTTTTTCGCCCTCAGGTGGGAGGCCCGCGGCCCCGGTCGCCTCCCACTCCGGTCGGGCCTCATCGCCCCCGGCCCCCTCGGCCCCTGGGGGACGTGGGACCCGACGTCGCCGTCCGCCTTTCTCGTCTTCTCGCCCCCTCGAAGTTCCGGTGGTGTTTGGCCAGACGGCTTCACTCGGCCTTAGGACGATGGACAAGTTCCTCGTCCTCCGCCCCTCCTCCTCCAAGCCCCTCCCCACTAACCACGAACGTCTCTTTCGAGCGATCCATGGGAAGACGGGGACGGCGCGTTTTGACCTTCGGCCTCAGAGGGATGGCTCCATTTTGATAAGGTCGCGTTCCTCTGCCGAAACCTCCTCTCTGCTCGCTATCCCCGATGTCCTGGGCTGCGGGATCACGGTGACTCCCCACCCCCCGCCTCAATCAGTGCCAGGGCACAATTTACGCTGCTCGTCTTCTACCCATCCCGGTGGAAGACCTCCAGATTGACCTCGCCTCCCAGGGTGTTGTGAGGGTGTACCGCTTTCCCGACAGATCGCGGTCCCCAACTGCCCCTTCTCCTCGCCTGCTCCTCACTTTCGACTCACTGGTGCCCCCGTTTCGGTATTCTGGGGCTTTGGTGAGAGACGAGCGTGCGAATTCTCAGTACGACCATACGTGCCAGATCCTACGCGCTGTTTTCAGTGTAATAGGTTTGGCCATGTGAGCAGCTCCTGCCGTCAGCCGGCCCCGTTGTGTGTCCGCTGCGGCGGCCCTCCCCACCCCTTGCCCTGTACTGCTCCGCCTTCCTGCACCAACTGCCATGGACCACACCCTGCTTCATCCCGCTCTTGCCCGTCCTTCCTCTTTGAAAGGGAGGTTCGGGCCCTCTGTTCATCAGAGTTTCTCAGCGCTCGGGAGGCGCGGGAGCGGTTGCGTGGCGGCGAGGCCCGGCGTGGTGCCTCGTACGCCGAGGCTCGCCGTTCCCGGACCCCGTCCTCACCGGCGGTTCCCAACGCGCCTCCACCCACCGTGTCCGCTACTCCCAGTCCATCCTCTGCCGCCCAGCGGACTCCTACCGCGGCTCCCCGTACTACCAGCGCGTCCCCACGTGCTCCCTCCGCGAACGCCGATGCTTCGTCGGCAACCCCCCCTGCCCCTTCTACGCCCTCTCCACCGGCGCCTTCGGCCACCCCCATTCCGGATCGTGACCCGCCGTCACCCACGCGGGCCGCACGACGGAGGGATAGGGGCCGCAAGCGCCGCGCCAGTGGTCACCCCGAAAGGTTCGACGCCATAAGCCTCGCATCACCTTCCTCTCCTAAACACAAACGCCCCCTTCGCCCTACCGCCCCGGTGTCCTCACCGTCCCCACTGCGCAACCGTTATGCACGCTCCCCCCTAAGGTCCCCGTCGGCCCTCGTGGTGGGGGCTGAGATACACCCCTCTCCGGCCCGGTCGATGGACCCACTGGAGGGGGAACTCGCCCGCCTGGTCGGCGTGGGTGGGACGTGCACGCCCCCGCGTTTGACCCGCCCCATCTCTCTCCTCGACCTGCCAATGCCTCTGGGTGAGGTATTATTTTCCACTCCCCCTCGTAGTCCTGCCTCCCCCGCACCTCCGGTGAAGGAGGGGCATTCTGGATACCTCTCGCATCCCCTTCTCTGCATCGCTCTCCCCCGGACGTCCGGGAGACTCCTCCTCTGGAGGACTTGCCGGCGTCTGGTTCCACATCGCCCCCTCGTCGGGGGGACCCTCGCCTTCGCCCTCGTTCGGCGTCCCTCACTGAACTCCGGGGCTTTCCGATTCCCTCTTTAATCTCGGGCCGCCCGATCGGCCCACCCACCCCATAATCATCCTTTACGCTGACCTTCCTACCCCTCCCTATACCTCGCTCCTGCAGTGGAACATCCGCGGGCTCCTGGTAGGCCTCGAGAGTCTCTCCTCTCTCCTGGCCTCCAGGTGTCCGGCATGTTTCTGCCTTCAGGAGACGATTCTGGGATCCCGTTCCCTCCCTCGAGTGTCCGGTTACTGCGGGCTCCCTTCCCCGCCTCTCGATGGGGCGGGGAGGGGGGGCGCCGCGGTCTTCGTGCACCGCTCCGTCCCTTTCCGCCCCCTCCCGCTCCGTACAGTCCTGCAAGCTGTGGCCGTGCGCCTTTTCTTGGGGCGCCAGCTCACGGTCTGCTCTCTTTACCTCTCCCCTAACGTACGCCCTCCACCCGATTCTCTCCGTGACCTAATTCTCCAGCTTCCCCGCCCTTTTCTGATTCTCGGGGACTTCAACAGTCGGGACCCTGCCTGGGGGGACGTTTGCTCCACCTTTCTCTCCGGGACCCTTCTCTCCCTTATGGACGAGCTCGAGTTCACCTTTCTGAACGATGGCTCCCCAACCTGCCTTCACTCGGCCCATGACAGTTTCACCTGTATCGACCTTTCCCTGGTTTCCCTCGAAATCGTGACGGAGTTCACCTGGGAGGTCCTGCCGGATTCTTCCGGCAGTGACCATTTCCCAGTGTGTCTTACCCCGACCCGTCTCCTCCCCCCCACCTCTGTTCGCCCGAGCAGACTGGGCCTCATACGCGAGGGGCACGGCGATCTCGCCATCAATTCCTGCCTTTCCCTCCGTCAATGAGGCCCTCGCCTTCCTCGAGAGTAAGATCCTCTCGGCTGCCGCCAGTTGCATCCCCCGTACCTCTGGCTCCCCCAGACCGCGAAGCGTCCCATGGTGGACCCCAGAGTGCTCCCATGCCGTTCAGGAGCGGCGCCGTGCCGGCCGCCGCTTCTACCGGACCCGCCAGCTGGAGCACAAGATAGAATTTCAGCGCCTGAAGGCAGTGGCCCGTCGGGTCCTGAAACTGGCCCGGCGTACCTCCTGGCGGAGTTACGTGTCCGGGATCTCCTCCTCGACTGCCCCCTTGACTGTTTGGCGCAAGGTGCGTAGCTTTGAGGGGACCCGTGTCCCCCCTCGACCCCCGGTGCTTCGGGTCGGGGACGACGAGTTCGTGTCCGATCCGGAGGCCGTCGCGAACGCACTCGCGGCGCACTTTGCAGCCATCTCCAGTTCCGATTCCCCCACTCCCGCCGCGACCCACCGGAATTTCCACCTCATAGGAATGACCCCTATAATCACCTCTTCCACATGACAGAGCTTCGGGAGGCCCTCCGCCCCGACGCTCCTCCGCCCCCGGCCCCGATAATATCCCCTATGACCTTTTACGGCATCTCCACCCCTCTGCTCTCAGCTTTCTACTGGACCTCTATAACCAGATTTGGTTGGAGGGTTCATTTCCGGACCGATGGCGTGAGTCCATTGTCGTCCCCATCCCGAAGCCCGATAAAGACCCCTCACTCCCGTCGAACTATCGCCCCATTTCCCTAACATGCTGTGCCTGCAAGGTGATGGAGGCGATGGTCGCCTCGCGGCTGTCCTTTACCTTGGAGGCGAGTGACCAGTACCCTGCTACCCAGGCTGGTTTCCGGCGCTTCCGGTCTACCACCGACCCCCTCCTTCTCCTTAGCCATGACGTGCAGGAGGCTTTCTCCCGGCATCAATTTGTACTCGCCGTCTTTTTCGACCTCCAGAAGGCCTACGATACTACCCGGCGGAGCGCGGTCTTTGACTGCTTACGCTCCCTGGGTTTCGTAGGCTTTCTCCCTTCCTTTATTTATAACTTCTTGTCCGCCCGTTCTTTCCGCGTCCGCATCGGTTCTGCCCTCTCTGACCGCTTTCCGTTGGAGGAGGGTGTCCCTCAGGGTAGTGTCCTTAGTGTCTTGTGTTTCTCACTCGTGATGAACACAGTCGCTACGGTCCTGCCTACATCCGTTCGTAGCTCCCTCTATGCCGATGACCTGGCTATCTATTGCTCTGGCCGCCTCCCGTCTTTGGCTGAACGTCGGCTCCAGCTAGCCATCAATGCGGTGGTTCGCTGGGCGTCCTCGGTTGGCTATGCTTTCTCACCCTCTAAGTCTTCCAGTATGCTTTTCCGTCCTCGGCGCCTCCGTCTGTCGCATACCTTCGCTCTTACCCTTGCCGGCACTCCTCTTCCCCTCGTCCCATCCGTTAGATTCCTGGGTATGACCCTCGACGGATTTTTCGGTTGGGTTCCACACCTTAGGCGGTTGCGGCAAACATCTCGCCGCACCCTCTCCCTTTTGGGTCATCTGTCCCACACGACCTGGGGGGCAGACAGGCGTACTCTGCTGCGCCTGTACACCTCCCTGGTGCAATCCCGTGTCGACCAGGGCTGTGTGGTCTACAGTTCCGCCTCCTCTCCGGCACTCCGTATGCTGGATCCTCTTCTCCACCGTGGCCTTCGCCTGGCGTCGGGTGCCTTCCGCTCGTCCCCTGTCGCTAGTCTTCAGGTGGACTGTGGGCACCCCCCCCTGCCCCTTCGCCGGGGCCTTCTCATGGCGAAGTGTTACCTTCGCATCTGCCGCCTACCGAAGTCCCTACTCTTCTCCGCGATCTCCCAGGTGCTACCCCGGCCTGACACGTGACATTTCGCTGCCTCTCTGGCCGAGATTTTCTCATCCCTGGGGATCCCCCCACCCTCTATTCTGCCGTTCTCCTTCGATCTGTCGCCCCCCTGGCGGACCACCCCTATCTGCCGTTGCCAGGCGCTCCGTGGCCTGCGTAAGGAGTCTCTTCCTGCCGTCCTCCGGTCTTCTTTTCTGGCCCATCTTCCCGTCCATTCGGACGACGTTCCCGTCTACACCGACGGCTCGCGCTCCCCTGCAGGTGTCGCGGCCGCCGTCTTCTCTCCGTCATTGTCACCTACCTCCCGGGGTATCCCCCTGCCGGTTCAGGCCTCCATCTTTTCCGCGGAGCTCTTTGCCCTTCTGGAAGCCCTCTGTCTGGTATCGGGTTGTTCGCGGTCCTCCTGTACCATTTTTTCGGACTCGCTGAGCGCCCTTCAGGCGCTCGAGCGCTATGATTCCCCGGACCCCCTCGTACGCCTTATTCAACAGGAGTACCATGTCCTGCACACCATTCACCGGATCCGGGTCACCTTCTGCTGGGTTCCCGCCCATGTTGGTGTTTCCGGTAATGAGGCGGCGGACCGCTTAGCCCGGTCCGCCGCCTCGCTGCCTCCCCTCCCCCGCCCGCTCCCCTTCTCAGACTATGTGCAGGTCTTTCGTTCCTTTTACGATCGCATGTGGCAACAGTCCTGGGACGATGCCACCGGAAATAAACTCTGGTCCATCCACCCCCGTCTGTCATATTGGGTGTCCTCTTTCCACCGCTCCAGACACAAAGAGGTCGTCCTTGCGCGGCTTCGCATCGGCCATACGCGCCTCACGCACGGCTATCTTATGTTCCGGCAGGAGGCTCCTCGTTGCGCCTCCTGCCAGTCGCCCCTCACCGTCTCTCACATCCTTGTGGAATGCCCCACCCTGTCGTCAGTACGTCATCGCGCTTTTCCGTTCCTTTCTGATTTCCCCCTCCCCGAACGTTTATGCCTTATGCTCGCTGAGAGCCCTCTCTTCTCGCTTGACCATCTTTTCCTCTTCCTCTCCCAATCTCGCATCCTATCTGAGCTTTAGGTGGCTTCTCACCTGTAGTCCGCTGTTCTCCCTTTTCTAGTGCCTTTTCTCCGTCTCCGTTTCTCTTTCTCGTATTCCGCCTCGTCATGATATCCACTACCATATAGCGGGAAATGGCGGTAAACGCCCCAATACAAAAAAATATATATATATATATATATATTATTGGAAAAAATAAAAATCCCTTAATATGATATCTACAAGTCAATATCCTTCTTAATATTTGAATGTTCCCTTATCCTAGAAAGTAACCTGACAATTCATGTGGTGGTGATGAAATGTCTTATTATTATGATAATTATAGAGTGAAACACTAGAGGAGTCGGAGTCGTATATTTAAAATGTGAGGAGTCAGAGTCGGATTTTTAGATTTTTTACAATGTGTGGAGTCGGAGTCAGAGTCGAATTTTTACAATGTGTGGAGTCGGAGTCAGAGTCGAATTTTTACAATGTGTGGAGTCAGAGTTGGAAAATTTTGGACTGACTCCACAACCCTGCTTCAAACACTTAAATTTCCAAGTTATTTTTAATTTCAAAAATTAAATAGGATTTGTGATAAAAATTATTGATACTTTTAGAGAACCAAATAATTTGTTTGTAAAAATCTTGATGCCTACCTATAGGTATATATACAGGGTGAGTCAAAAGTAGCGCCCGATTTCTGTTTTTTCGACTGTCAGATTCTTTCTGGGAAGTCATGTTGTTAATAATTGTCTTGCAGATTATTAATTTTCTTAGTTTATTTATTTTTGTTTTTGTTTTGCAGGTTATTGCTGAGAGTTTGGAAAGTTACTGAATTTGCACCAAATTGAACCATGAATTACCTTTCAATGAATCAATGCATTGTGGCTGTGAAACATTACTACAAATGTAATGAACAACCAATGATGGCGGCACGCCGTTTGGCACAGGAATTCGATATTAACCCACCCCAGGGAAGAAACATACGATTAATTGTTGAGAAATTTGAAGCAACAGGGTCGGTAGCCACTGCAAAGAAGTCCGGTCATCCGAAAATGGCAACGAATGTAGCTAAGGCTGAAGAAGCCATCAGGAGACTGGAACAAAGTCTGCAAAAGTCAACTTGCCGTTTATCTGTAGAGTTGGAAGTGAGCCAATCAAGTGTTATCCGTATCCTTCACCAGAAAAAATGGAAACCTTACATTCCACGCTTACTGCATGCCCTTCATGATGGAGATGACGACCACCATCTTCAATTTTGCGAAGTTCTTAGCTAAACTTGACGAAGAGGACACAATGCTAGACAACATCTGGTGGTCAGATGAGGCATGTTTTAAGCTTAATGGCACAATTAACAGACACAATTGTGTCTACTGGGCTGTGGAGAACCCAAGAGTGACAGTTGAGGAGGAGGTAAATTTACCTGGCATGACAGTTTGGGCAGCCATATCTCCATTAGGGATAATTGGACCCTTTTTCTTTGAGGGATCTGTCACTGCAGAAATTTACCTGGATATGCTGCAAACCTTCTTTTGGCCCAGGGTACAAGATCAGGACTGTTATTTCCAGCAAGATGGAGCTCCACCTCATTATGGATGTCATGTTCGTCAGTGGCTTGATGAAAACTTTCCCGGAAAGTGGATTGGCTGCCGCGGTTCGATCGAGTGGCCGGCACGCTCCCCAGACCTTACACCTCCAGATTTCTTTCTTTGGGGGCTCATGAAAGACCTTGTTTATCGTGAAAAGCCTCGTACCATTCAGGAATTGAAGGCTCAAATCACTGCAAAGTTTGAGGAAATTGATATCGAACTCTGCAGGCGTGTGTGCCACTCTGTGCCTGCTCGGCTGCAATTGTGCATCGATCACGAGGGAGGGCACTTTGAAAATTGCAAGTAAAACAGCTTGGTACAGTTCCGTAATAATTTTCCCCCGAATAAATGGTTAGATAAACATGTCATTCATTTATTTCTATCTTCTTGTACACTGTAATACAAATGGCAAACAAACAATCAACTGACAGAAATCGGGCGCTACTTTTGACTCACCCTGTATATCAAATCATGTATGTAGCTATATTATAATATGTATATATATGAACTGTTTGTGATGTTATCTTAAATAAAATGCTCAACATTTTCAACATGCACAATTTCAAATGCTTGTGGAAAGCAAACCCATGGAGATCCCACTCCAATTTTTTTTTTGCTTGAATATGCTTCATCTGAAGGTCTTTACTTATGCCAATTTTCATGACCTTGAATTTTGAACTCTGATGTGAGGTCAAAGGTGAAATATAAATGCAACTTTTTTAATTGAATGTATGCACTCTGTGCATAAAATTAAAGTTATTCTGCTGTCATTTCTGAGCATTTTGACACCAAAATGATTAAAATCCATCCATTAGATTCTGAGTTATGACTTCAAAATCATGAGGTTACGCTGCTGACCCCAAATTTGAGGGGGTCATTACTCCCAAACTATTTGACCCAAATGGCTAAAATTTGGTCACGCTTCATTACTCATCATACCCAACTACCACACCAAAAATCATTAAAATTGGTGAGATGAGTGGCAGAAATCACCAAAAAGTGTACACACTTGACATGAAATACCTCTGGTGTTGCTTTGGTTGTGCAGGTACCAACTACTGTCTTTAGTATTGAAGTCTCCTCCTAAGATGATATTAGTGAGAGAGGCCAGATTGTGTAACTGGATTGTAATTGGCTGGCACCTGAGGTGAACTATCTGGTGGGATGTAAATGTTGATGAGTGTGTTGTTGTTTTGCACGTGGTTTAATGTTAACTGCCTGTATTTCTATCATGTTATCTGCTTGGATTGTGTTTGTTGTTTTGGGTGGCATCAGTGTAGCTAATGCTTTTACATATGTAAGTGATGAGTCCACCCCAATGACCCCCAGTATGATCTTGGTGGATTGCCATTTGTCAATCATGCTGATTGGATGCATTATAGTGATTTTGGATAGCCTAAGCTGATGTTTCCTGTTTAAATTTAAATCGTTTTGTTGTTCACTCTGAGGGTGTGCCTGGTTTAGATTAGCCTGAGCTGAGCCTAGTCTGGGCGGACATCAGAATAGAACATACCATCTCCAAAGACATTTTATTTTTCCATAATTTCTTGGAATTATATGTTTCAGCCCAGTTCGGGCATACAGTTAACCTAACTGGGCCTTCAATGTTATTCCAATGGGCACCATTGAAGGCCCAGTTAGGTCAACTGTATGCCCTTGACAATTGGTTAGGTAAAGTTGTTATTTTCATTAGTTTTAAATAACACGACTTAACCTAACCAATTGTCAAGGGCATACAGTTGACCTAACTGGGCCTTCAATGGCAGACATCGGAATAATATTGAAGGCCTGGTTAGGTCAACTGTATGGCCCAGTTTTTTTTTTTTAAGAATTTTTTTTTTTTTAAATTTGAATTTTTTTCTCAAGAATAGTGTGTGTTATTCCGATATGCATCCTAGTCTGGTTTGATTTGGGCAGACATCAGCAGCGTATTAAGGGGGGGGGCCAGGCCCCAGGGCCTAGCTGTTTTAGTTGCTGATGTTTATAATATCAATGATAAATTTGGAATGCTCAAGAATATCTCTCAACTAACTTCAGAGGAAGTATCAAAAGCAACAAAAAATCTGGCTTCCCATTTGAGTTTCAGCATTTTGTACTGTTTGTCAAACAAACAAAACGCTTTAGCTGACACTCACCCATTAGGAGTACTGCAGGAAATTCACAAATTGAGGGCTGTTTTCCCAAGTGCTTTCATTGTTTTTTTTGCATTTGTTTGTGTTTGACGATGTCCAATGCAACTGCGGAGCATTCTTTTTCTCATTTGAGCATGATTAAAAATGTTAAATGTCAAATGCTAACCTAAAAAAATGCAAAGTCTGTCATTGTTATGCATAGAAAAGAATATTTTGCAGAATTTAAATACTGAGCTTGTGACTGGAAAATTTAGTGATATGAAGCAGCGCAAAAAACTTTTGTATACTGGTGGTGGATGATTTTTGTGACCAACTTTGGTAGACTAGTAGTGGATTCATAGTTGTGTAATTGGTTTGGTGTAATTGTAGCAGCTTGGTATTTGCGTAAAACTCGTATTATTTGATTTAGAAATAAATGGTTTTATTAATTTATGACTCAAAGATTTGTCTCATTGAGGGATCACAAGAATATTTTGGCCCCAAGGCCCAAAAATTCTTAATATGGCACTGGCAGACATGGCTCATTCTTCCTCAAAAGTTGAGACTACTGTTAAAAGGGATAAGAAACTGAAGCTCAGTAATGTTACTCATGACTTGCTTAATCAAGAATCTGTGGATTTAGAAGTGCTCATTAGTAAGACTGAGAAAGCAGTAAAATCTTTTACTACCAATTCCCCTGATATTGCTGCTGATTTAAATTTACCTTCCTGCTCTTTGTTGGGCTAAATCCCAACCTGATTGTACCCAAGTAGCTGCAAAGATGTCAACAGATTCTAGTAAGCTGAGCATCTGTTTCTCAAGATTACTCCTCTCCCAACTGAATGTCACTTATCTATGTCAACAGTAAGACCTCTGTCAAGTTAACTAACCTCAATCCTTTTGAGATTAAAAAATCCATTGAAAGTATTTGTGGAGCACTTGTCAAATCAAGATAAAATCCTATTTTAATATGGTAAATTAAATTCCAAAAACAATGATGATTAATAATATTTATACTATCAAAATAGTATATCTAATTTAATTAATGAAAAACGTTTTTGGACTCATTTTTGAATTTATCATATTAATCTAAGTTTGGGAATACATTACATTACATTTGGAAAACATTAAGCCAATCAGGCCTATCGAGGTAATCTGAGTCATGAGCTACATTTTTTTAATAAAAAAAATCTTGCAAGATGCCAAACTCCAAGTCAGCTAATTAATATACAACTATTTACTACCACCATAGTAGCCTATATAACTGAAAGAATATACATTATATACAATCTAAAAACTCTCTCACTCATGAAAGTGTCTAAATTTTTCTTAAAATTAACTAATGAGCTACTGTTTACCACATCATATGGCAAGTCATTCCAAAAATTTACTACTCTATGGCTGAAGTATTTTCTTAGATCGTCTACAAGTCTGTTTTCCAATTTTCTTACCATGCCCATTAGGGTGGTCCAAAAAGTTAAAGCATTGACTAAGTTCTCTCCACAAGGTTGGTTTTATGCCTCTTGGTGTGGACAGTATTTGTGCAAAGTTTCACGTTATTCGGTTAATATTTAGGGGTCGCCCCACTTGCCCCCTTTTTGAAAATTTGGGAAAATATATAGACAACTGAATAACTAAATTTTTTTTTGGTTCTCAAAGAATATGAAAGAAAACAGTAAGACAATAGGACATGATAATGGGTGTATCTTCATTATTTCTTCTGCATCAGAGTCGCCTTGGATGGTATTGGTATCTGTTTTTGGTGGGCGGCTACGAGTTGTAGGAGGTACTGCTTCTGGTCCTCGTTTCGTGTCAAAGTGTCATTGTAGCGTTGTGCGAGAGCAATACCTCGCTCGGCAGCATCATTGACAACTTTCATCTTTAAGGCGTGATTCTAAGTTCCCTGTAGTTCTTGTCATTTGGCCATTCCCGTGGATCTTTTTGAAGTAACTGGCGCGCTTCCTCCTTACCTCCAACTTTCAAGGCATCAAAGAGGGTCAATGTCCTTTTCGTGACGAAGGATGCCACATCATTTTCAACACCAGCTTCCGCCATGTCGATTCGTCGGGGGCAGCCATTCTTTTGGGGATGTTGGAGGTGTTGAACCATTCTCCTTTTGGTATCAGGATCGATCCTATTATCGAAGAAGGCCAGTCCAATCAGATGCTCCAACAAGTACCACAGGTGGCGTCTTAGAGCTGTCTTCGCCGCTTGTGCAGCTCCTCCGTGTGGATATTTTTCCAGAAGATGCAGCATTTTGAGATCAATGAGAGGAGCTTGTGTCCCCATTGGCGCTTCATGCCAGTACTTGACGTAAATCAGACTGACAAATAAAGCCAGCTGAGTCACGTTTCGTTCTTCGCGTGCTGTGAGCTTGAATTGATAGTGAAAGAGGTAGATTTTGAGCGCATAAATCGCCTTCGCCATCCATCTCACGTGGTGCATGGGACCCGGAGCTTGGATAAAGAGTTGACCACCAGTCTTTCACCCCAGGAAGAGCAAAGATAGTTCAAGGAACTCCTTGTAGTCATCACGAGGTTGGCTTGCCTGAAGAGCGTTAGGTAAGTAAGTGAGCATCTCTTTTCTCATCTCTTGGAGTTGAGGGTTCTCGAACAAGCTGTCCGATGCTGAGACAAATGCTTCGTGGGAGAGAGATGGCCATTCCTTTTGAAATCGCTTAAAAAGGCCTGTTTCAGGACTTCCTGTTGAGCCAAATATTGAGGCAAAGACATCAGCAAGTACGACTTCAAGTATATGATGTCGACAACCGATCCAAACTAGCTCGTGACCCAATGCTTCTTCAATCCTGACACAGGCTCCGCGATGTAAACCCGTGTTTGACGCAGTGGTATCAAAGACGAGACCTCTCACATGCTGTTCCACGTTCCATAATTTCATAGTTTGAAGGCATGCCTGGGCCTGTGCTTCTCCAGTTCCTTGTTTCATCTTTGGGACACCAAGCAGCTTCTCCTGTCCATTGAATGTTATAAGGATGGCTATCCGATGCACATTCATCTTCTTCCCTTCAATGCCGGGGAGAAGCTTTCCGTCCCAATGGAGAAGGACAGGGTCTTCTAGAGAGAATGATTCTAGGTCTTCTCGAGCTGCCTGTTCTCGCCCACTTTCTCTGTAGCGATGAATAGAGCTCCGAGAGCATGTCATCCCAGACAGATCATGCCCCGCGGCCTGTAATACAGCTCCAGTTACGAAAACAGCATTCCGGTCAGAAAGATTGGTGCGATCCATTGCTCCAATGACTTCTGGAGATTGGAAAATGTTCGTAACCTTGTTCTTGGGATGCTTTGGTGCCGGAGCTTCAGACGAAGAAGGAATCGGAACCGATGGTCTATAGTCATCATCGTCTTGCGAAAAAAGGGAAGAAGAGGAAAGATCAATTGATGACACTCCTGCTTCTTCCAAATCTTTCTGTGTTGCTTCATGCCTTGCCTTCCTCTTGGCTTCCTTCTCCATTCTGGATCGCTTTCTGTTCTCTTGTGTAGTCGTTTCCTTATCAATGCCAGCCATGCTGCAAGAATTGACGTCCTTGCGCTGCATGGACAGGAAATTTCGGTCCTCAACGTTGATGATTGTGCTCATGGCATCACTGGTTGCGATGTCAAACAGTTCCTGGATGTCTGCTTTGAAGATGTCTTCATTCATTCTATCGCTGGCACGTTGCCTGGTCCTGTGCTTCTTGAGTGTTTTGTAGCGGTCTAAAAGCTTTGAAAGCTTACGGACACAGGAGTCGATCCGTTGAGTTGGGATCCGCGCTCGGGTCCAGACTTCAATCACCCTCTGGCATGCCTGGTTCAGACTGTCGGAGGTGGTTTGCTTTTGATTGATGTGGTGGTATTGCCCCAAGAGGAGGGCATCAAGGCATGTAGGGAGCCTTGATGTGGATAAAGTTCCAGTTGCCATCCCTAGAAGCCAAACTTTTGGAATTGATCGAGTTTGAGCCATCGGACCTACAGAAGAAAAAGTACATTATATAATATATATATTCAGAGTGGGGCGACCTCTAAATATTCACCAATCATGCTGCAATTTTGCACAGACCATGTGGACACTAAATGGACAAAAACCACACTTGTGGAGACTATCTAAGACAATTTTGAAATTTCACCCTATGGATTTGGACCACCCTAATGCCCATGAGTTATCCCACCAGTATGTAGTGAGAGTGTATTGTAGATGTACATAATTGTCCAAACTTGGAAACATTTTGAACATCTGTATCATATTAGGGCGTGTCAATTTTAGGGAGCAAAGTGAAATCTTTAGATTTTCAAAGACTACTAGTGACCAAATGATTCATTTTTATGTGCTAAATTTAAATATGGCTTTAAAATCAAGATTTGACCACTCCTAGCTACTTATATTTGAAGTTGAAGTTTACAAAAAATCAGCAATTTTTGCAAGTATTTTTTTTATTGTATATAACTATATTTTACATATAATTAAAGACATTTTGATTGTATTTCAATATTAAAACTTAGAAATATAGATAGGTTTCTTGAACTTTGCCAAGGATGCCATGTTTGCCTTGCTCTTGTTCCTGGACATGAGCTCCCTACTGGCCACTGATGTATGCCTCCCTCCTCTCTTGTGAGTAAACATGTGCTGCTTCAGTTGTCATCCTTACACACCTCTCTACTGACTGTGTGTGTGAGGGCCATGCAGGAACTTCCATTGGTCTATACAGAAACTCCTTGATTACAACAGTGGTGAGGGAGCAGGTCAGAGGAGGCTCAGTCATGCCAGAGTTCCAGTCAATAAGCTCCGAGAGTTTGGTGGCATCTGGATTGATGTCAGGAGTCTTCCTGGGTCTGACACTGCAGTCTCCTGCCTGTGTCCTCATCTCCTTCACCTCTGATTTCCAGTATCCTCTTCGCTGCCTCCCTCCTCTCCTCCTCCACCTCACTGCACAGCATGGCCTGGAGCACAGCCTCAAAGTGTGCGTACTAGGCTGATTTCTTCACTGTAGGCATCACTATTCCTATCACCTCCTCCTTCTGACTTCTTCACTGTAGGCATCACTATTCCTATCACCTCCTCCTTCTGACTTCTAAGCAACTCCAGCTGGTACAGTACATGCCTGTGACCCTCCACCCAGCTGTGATTTAACTTGATGTTGAACCAGTTTGG
This sequence comes from Bathynomus jamesi, assembly GCA_023014485.1. NCBI lineage: Eukaryota > Metazoa > Arthropoda > Malacostraca > Isopoda > Cirolanidae > Bathynomus > Bathynomus jamesi. Next base: position 84,032 of record JAJOZX010002049.1, on the reverse strand, counting down.
CATGTAGACTCCCACTATGAATTCCACAATTATCCTCAGATTCTTCAGGTTCCTACCCTTCAGCCCATGTTTGGAAATCCACAATCTGCAGAAGCTTAGAGCCATGGTGAGCCACCTACTGTGACAGACTGGCCCAGTCTCCAGGAGAGCTAAACTCTGAGGTACCTCTCCTGATCTGATGGCAGTGATGATTCTGTAGCCATATGATTGGTCTGTCCTGAGGTCCTTGATTACCTCCTGACTGAGATGGGGAAGAGGAGGACCAACAGTGATCCTCGTGAAGCTTGGGTTGATCTCCAGTTCAGTGGCAATGTCTAACATCTTCCCTTGGGACCCAGACCACTTGTTGTTGCTCAATGTCTTGCCATCCATTGCAGTCACCAGGTGTCTGAGACTCAGCTCCCCAGTGTGCAAGTCACAGACAATCCACACCAACTTCCTGCTAAGCTTAGCCTCCACATAATGTATTACTCTTCCCTCCCAGCCAGTATTCACATTAGTACTGTCACCTCCTCTTGCCAAAAAGGTCTGGTCCACTCCTCTCTCTCTTAGCCAGTTCATCAGATGATCCTCAATGACCTCAGCATGACTTCTCTCCTCTGCAGCTTCCACTGGTGCAAAATGGCACAAATATTTCCCACCTGGTTCATTGCACACTGTGTATTGTTCTTCCTTAATGAGGCCAGGAAACTGCCTGTCACTGCCCTCAGCTTCCATCATCACTTTGGTGTCATCTCTCTTCCCATCAAAGAAGATACAGGTGATGCCATTTTCCCTAATCTCATCATCAAACTTCTTGACCAGCTCCTTAGTCAGTCTCTCCTGAGCCCTCCTCACCTTGTTGTGATCAATCACCAGTGCTATGTCAAACTCTGTGATAAGACCAGCATCAATCCAGGCAGCAGTGGCAATCTCTCTCTCTCTCAGCCCAGTGTGATGTCTCAAACTAGCCAGAGCTATGTTGGTGATATCTTCAGTGTTGTATTTCTTCTTCTTAGTCACAGGCAAGGAAGAAGTTGTCACAGCCTCTGGTATGAAGTCTTTGTCCTCCTCTCTCCTCCCTGCCTCCTCCAGTATATCTCCATCTCCAACTCCGTCTCCAGCAGTGACTCCTCCCTCAACTCCTCTACTTTCCTCCTCCTCTCCTCCTCGACCTTCCTTCTCTGCTCCTGTCTCTGCAGCACTGTTTCATGTCTCCTGGTCTCAGGGTGATTGGCTAGACCCATCTGGTGTGCCCCCATACTGCCCACCTTTTCTCTCTGACCTTTAATGAAGGCAAGCTCCTCCACTGGTATCTTCTGCTCGCTCCTGCAGCTGCAGTCAATGTGAACCTCACTGTTGCAGACAGGATTTTACCCAAGCTCACTGCAGCTCCTGATCACACAGTGACAGGTCAGGATGTCCACCAATTTGTTCAGTTTCATCATGAACCTATCTTTGACCTCTAGCTTCACATTGCCAATGGACACCTTCACTGCCTCATCTCACAATGCCTTCACTTTAGCCCTGATCCTGACCTCAGTGTTGATTACAGGTCATGTGAATAGAGCTTTGGCATTTCTCCACTGAGCCAGTAGCCCTGGAACAATGCTGTTGTTAATCAGGTCATTAACTGGGTAATTCCTCCTGTCTTCCTCACTCATCTGTCTCCTCAACAAACCATACCTCAGCAGGGAGAAGTTCCCTCCCAGTCCCTACCAAATGACTTAGGTGACAACTTGATTTGCTTTGGGTTCTGAGTTTTCTGACTCAGTTGACTCATCCTGTGGACCTGTGAACTAAAGAAATGTCATTGAAATTTGGATAGGCCTACTGATTACACTGGCCAACAAAATGAAACTTTTTTTTCTCATCACAAACATGATCACACTTTTCTTAATGCATTTTTCACGCTGATTCCGAATCTGGTTTTTTTTTTTCTAGCACGTAGAGTTATATAGATACACTGGTTTTGATATTTTTAAGTTTTTGATATTGCTATAAGAAAATTTATGGATGTATAGATCACACTTAGGAATGCTAAACAACAAATACATCATATACTTTATTCAATGTACTTATAAATAAAGAATATATACATTATTTTATTAAAAGCGCTGTGAGTGTGATTTCCTTTTGTAAATTTGGCCTGGATTGTCACGATACAGCATCCAACAATGGTTCGCCATCATGCTTTCATTCCAATATCCTTGGTAGCGCTTCTCCATCATCTGAATATCTTGATGGAAGCGCTCTCCTTGCTCATCACTCACTGCACCAAGGTTTTCAGGAAAGAAATCTAAGTGGGAATGCAGGAAGTGAATATTTAACGACATTCGACACTCCATTTCTTTGAAGGCATCAAGGAGGTTCTTGACTCCATCCTTATACGCAGGTGACTTGTTGCTTCCAAGAAAGTTTTCACATATCCATTTGTGAATCCTGACTGCATACCCATAAGCATTCCTATAACTTTTAGATCTCCACAAACATTCCATTGATGACTGTCGTATTTGATTGCCTTAAGTAGTATATCCATATTGTCATATGTCTCTTTTAGATGGATGGAATGGGCAATGGGGATGGATGGCATTATATTACCATTATGCAAAAGAACTGCTTTCAGGCTTCTCTGCGACGAATCAATAAAGAGGCGCCACTCAGATGCCACATACGTCTGAGATATGGCTGTAAATAGTCCATTGATGTCATGGCAATAACAGAGAGGACCGTCTACTGAAAAGAATGCTGTTAATTCAAAATTCCGCTTTCGGTAGTAACTAATACGAACATTGTTCTCAAGTAAATTGTTCTCCTTTAGTCTTGAGGCGAGAAGCTCTGATTTCTCTTTAGACAGCGATAAGTTTCTAACAAGATCATTCAACTGTCCTTGGGTTAACTTTTTAGGCTCTAAATGTCTACCTTCAAAAGTGTACTCTGGTTCTGTAGATGGTCCGGAAACGCCAGTTGCACCTTCATCACTTTCCATGTCATCTATGATAGAATCTAGCCTATCACTTGGGGGAATTGGAATGGGCAATGTTTCATCATGTTTTACTGGTCTATGTGCTGAATCCAAGTTTGGATATACAATCTGGTGTTTGTTCTTGGTAGAAAACCCCATTAAGTTCACACTACAAAAATAACAGTCTTCATGATGATCTCTCAGCTCCCTCCATATCATGGGTATGGCAAATGGCATTGAAGCTTTCTTTTTGTTAAGCCAATCACGTAATCCATTTGAACAGCCAGAACAGATTTGATGTGGCGCCCATGGTTTATCTTGGTCACCTAGATGGCAACCAAAGTATAGCTTGTATATTTTCTTAATGTCGGTTGTAATACTTCATCGCTGTGTTTTAGTTGTGAACTGGCCGCATACGAAACAGAACTTGTCGGGGTCATTCTTACATTGTCGAGGCATGTTGACTGACCTGAGCAAACTATAAATTCAAAAAAAATGTACACCAACTTGACACAACAAGTCTTGGACTGGACTGATCTTTTGACACACAAAGCACGGCGTTGTTGCCTGAATCACAATGCTGCTAGACGTAAAAGCTCACCTGAAATACATAAGATGTATAATTAAGATAATTGAAATAAATAAGATGAATAAACTAAAAAAAAACAATAAAATAAACACAATCAAATGTTGAAATATTAGTATTTTGCCTATTTAAAATGGTTAAATCTGTGTAGTTATATATATGCCTTCATCTTGAAAACTATACGTGCTAGAAAAAATCTGAATGCAGTTTTGGAATCAGTGTGAAAAATGCTATCCAGCCAACACAAATTTTACTCTGATGAAAAATCTTTGTTGACCAGTGTTATGATTACATAAAATTAAGTTAATTGAAATTCTTAATATCTTCCTAGAAGCTCAGATAAAAGGTTGCGTTGTTATTTCAAACAAATGTGAAGTTTTGCATATAGGTTCTCATAACAATAATTACACGTACACGATGGATGATAGGGAGTTGGTGAGCATTGACGAGGAAGTAGATTTAGGCGTATGCGTATCTAAGGATTTAAAGGTTAGGAACCAGTGCCTGGAGTCTTGCGCAAAAGCTAATAGGATGTTTGGCTTCATAGCGCGTAATTTCAAATTTAAATCAAAGGATATTATATTGCCCCCTTTACAAGTCCCTAGTCAGGCCTCATTTAGAATATGCCATTCAGTTTTGGTGCCCGTACTTGCGTGAGGATATTGATAGGTTAGAAAGGGTTCAGCGTTGTGCCACGAAACTGATTCCATCATTGCGCAACAAGCCTTATGAAGATAGGATTAAAGAGTTAGACCTGTATTCACTCGAAACTAGGAGATTAAAGGGGGAGCTTATTGAAGTTTTCAAAATCGTTAACATCAATAATGTAAATTTTGACAAATTGTTCATTTTTGATAATAGTACTACTAGTAATAACGGATTTAAGTTGCATGGCAGATGTTTCATTACTAATATCGCTAAAATCTTTACATTTAAAGTAATTGATAAATGGAATAATCTTCCCGCACCCATCATGAACTCTACCAGCGTTAATGTGTTTAAGAACCTTCTTGACAGACATTTTGAAAATATTAACAGTTTAAAAAAAAAAAAAAAAATTAGCAACAGGAGTTCTGGTGGTGGTGGTTGAGCATGAGTCTGTTGACGATTAATGCCAGCTTGTGAAATGCCAGCATGTGATGCCAGCAATAAAATTATTAAAAAAAAAAAAAAAAAATTAGACCAACATGAATGTAGATGTAGCTCGTAGCGTAAACTAACCCACTTTTTGTTTAATTTTACCTACTTCTTTTTTTTTCTTATCCTCTCTGCATGTCTGTAACTCTTTTCTTGCATGTTCGTAGTTTGCATGGTATGACAGTGAGTTAAGACTGTGTTTGCATGGTTTGTAAGCGTTCTTATTTTACTTCTTTCCATCTTTCACCCCTATCCTATTCTCTCCGACTATTTTTCTGACTTGTCAGCAGTGGCTGGTGGATGATGATGTCTTTTTTTTTTTTTTCTGAATGAATGTTAACCCACGAGTGATAGGTGTTCCTCCTTACTTAACCCCTTATTCTCTTCTCTTAACCCCCTACTCTTTCCTTTCTCTCAGGCTAACCTCAGAGTGGATCTTACGGTCTTTGTTAGCCTTAGCTTCTGGAGGGTTCCAGCACAAGTGAAGCAAAAAATGTTCATTTTGACACCCGACCATCTCAGATCTTGCTTATTTTTGGTGTATAAGGTAAGTTTGTGCATCTTTGGATGCACCTCACACATTCACTAATTATCGTAACCATATGAAACTATATGTTTTTGGACTCAGAATGAGCTGTAGAATCCAAAAATGCAACGAAATCAGCAATAGGAGAACAAATAAAAATGTTCACCCTTTTTCAAGGAACGAATTGACCTTTTGACCTTGAAGCTCTCACATTTTGGGGAAACATTTCTTTACACAAAATGAAGTTCCATCATTGCACTTTTATTATAAACAATAAAAATGTATCTTATTCACCAACTATACTGTCTTAAAGAATTTTTCAAATTGGCTATTTTTCAAATTTCTGGCAAAATCGCCATATGTACCGTATATGCATATATGTACTGTTAAAATCTAGAGATATTCATTATTTAAACTACTTAAGCAAAAATAAATATTATTAGAAACGTGATACAAAATCACTTAGATATAAGCTAGGTACCATAGGTATAACTATGATATAGATCTCTATTTTATTGTGGTCTCCTCCACCCCTACAACCACACCTTTCCACCCTTAGAAATATTTTACTTTTTTTTATAATTACTTTTATTAATAATACATTAATACAAACATATATATATAGGAGTATCATATAAAATAGGAGTAAAAAAGGAGTATCATATTATGTAGACCTGTATTCTATAGATACATATTAAACTAGAGCTCTGTACACTTTCGACTCAAGAACAGGAAACTGTGGCAAACAGGTCTGCATGATTACCCTCAGCTGTTAGCATCTCATGATCATCAAAGGCATACTGAATTATTCTTGAACCTGCTGTCAATGATGGAGCAGTCATTGTCTGGATAATATCAGATGATAACATCCAACATGAGTCAGGACGAGAAGGGAAACTATGTTTAGAACGTCTTCCATGTGGAGACATAAAATTGACCTTATAATCACTAAATTCTTCTGATACTTCAACCACTAATCCAAACCAAATTTTATTATCATAGTTACAAGCTACATATATATATCTTCAGTTGAAATGTGCTTTTGCTCATGTAAATTATCTTTAAACGATGGATGCACAACTGTCATAATTTTTGTAGGACCTGAGGAAATCTCACCAACCTCCAACTGGGTATGACTAATAGGCACAAATCTATGAAATCTACGAGTACCTGGGATGGTTACAGAATTTTTATATCTATTTTCCAGGAATTCAGTTGTCTGCTGGACATTTTGTTTCGATAAGAATATACATTTTGTGCTGGTATCTTTCTCATCCAGAAATTTCATCATGTCAAGTGGTGTCAGAATTTGGTCTTTAAATGTACGTTGAAGACTGGCACGAGCCGTCATTCTTTTTGCTGTGCCTCCGACTCCATCACAAGCACTTTTGTCATGTGAAGTTGCAAAAAAGTGCCATTCAGCATCCAGTCCAAAGTCCTCTTTGTGGTGACACAAATTGGTGAAGTTATATTTATTCTTATACTGCCCTCCGCAACCATCAGTAAAGTAATGAATCTTCCACAGGCCTGAGCTCTCTTCTTTTATCATAGGGATCAGTTGCTTTAAGAACGCAAAGACAAGGTTTGTACTATGTTTCATGTCATCAGAAATGAAACTAACTTTTAACTTTAATTTCAATATCATTTTCATTTACTTTATAGTAGAACACAAATGGATGAACTGTTGCCTGACTATTTTCCCAATGGTAACCTTGTGCAGCATCTTGTACAATAAATGAGTAGTTTTCAGAGAAGTCTCCTAGGAGAATACCTTCAGTGACCATCAGATTAGCTTTCAGTTTTTTTAGGAAACTTGCTTGTGCATCAGCCACATAAGTGTGTCTTGTTAGTGCACAAATTCTAGTTGCCAAAGACTTAATGAAGTTTTCAAGGGATTCACCGATGTTAATAAGGGTTGTCCGATCCGTGGAAGTCCACTGCTTGTATGTAATTATGGTGCCGACTGCATCCTGAACAGATTCCAATCCTTCAAGGAATGCAATAACACCTTCTCCTGGACACAATGCACATTTTTGTAGCATACACTCTTCCTTTTCACTGTCACAAACTGCATAGAGAATGAGGTCTTTATATGATAGTTGTTTTTCCCCCAAAGCTGATAGCTGAAGTTTGGGATTTTGGTACAGACACACACAGAGTGTGTTCCTCCAGCTCCTGCCAAGACACACCACTTGGGTCTCAATGCAGCAAATGATGAGAAACCTATTTTTGGATTAGTGTCATTTGCCTTGAAAACAGCGAAAATCTCACGTAAATTACCAAGCACCAATCGTTTCTGCTGTAGTTGCTTCTCTCCTTCATGATTCCTAATTGATAGACAATCCTTCTTGCCTGGACATATTCTGCTTATTTCATCTGATTCATAGAAAGTGCACACTGCTTCCTTCTCTTTCTTTGTTATAACCCGACCTTTGCTAATATGTGGAACTTCTGGTAATATGCCATGTTCTTTCTTTATTTTGCGGCTGGTTGAAACCATTCTTGTAGATGCATTGAAGAAAGATGCTGTTCTGTGAATGGTGTATGGTGAGAGTGTTAGTATTTGAATCTTCCTCTTGTAGTCAGTCGTCTCACTGAAGGCATTCTTGAGTGCTTGCATCACTCCTGCATGCCTGCGAAAATGATATACATGTTTGAGTAAATTTATATGCAAACATATGATCTATATATAGGCTTAGTATACTTTAATGAAGGTACTACAGATATATATACAGTACTCACAAATTATTGTCATCCATTTTAGATTGCTTTTCTTCACTTTCTTGTGTAAAACTTGTCATATGAAGTTTCTAGCTTTCTCTTCAGGGATGTTGATGCCATTTCAAATTTTGTTTCAGCCTTTGAAGATCTCCCTTTTCATGACAGACCCTCTGAAAAACAAATAAAATAAATTGTTATAACTTTTTTTAATCAACTGTAGGCCTATAGATGTACATGTACATTACATATGAATTTGGTAAATACCGTATATATAATCATAACTATATTGATCTTCATTATATAAATTGATATGCATACATCTGAATTTGTCAAATATATAAAGGTTGTAATGTTCATACATGTAGTTATATATATTGATGTTTTGTTGCTATAATATCTACATAAATTAACACTTTAAAAATACTTAAACTTACTTGTCTTCACTGGTGTCACATTCAGCATTGGAAGAATTGTGTCTAAATCTCCTTGGAAATCTTCAAACATTATTTCAGTAGTACACCCATAGGCAGAGGAACGTTTTTCTGTGGCAGTGGCATCAGTGTCCGAGTTTGAATCTGAGACAATATCAGAGACTTTTTTGTCTTCAGCTTTGATTTTATTGATATCATTAACACAATTTTTACAAATGTAATCTCCATATATTAATCCGTGAATTCCTTGCAGTGTATTACGGACTGGCACAAGTGCTTTTTCGATCTTCTTCTTATGTTTTCTAAGAGGATCAGCACAAACTTTTCTACCCATCTTGTTTATCTGTAAGAAAGGCATAAAATAAGTAATTAATTTATGTTCACAAAATATATTATTTAACAGTACAGTACATATATACATATACATATGGCGATTTTGCCAGAAATTTGAAAAATAGCCAATTTGAAAAATTCTTTAAGACAGTATAGATGGTGAATAAGATACATTTTTATTGTTTATATTAAAAGTGCAATGGTGGAACTTCATTTTGTGTAAAGAAATGTTTCCCCAAAATGTGTGAACTTCAAGGTCAAAGGGTCAATTCGTTCCTTGAAAAAGGGTGAACATTTTTATTTGTTCTCCTATTGCTGTTTTCGTTGCATTTTTGGATTCTACAGCTCATTCTGAGTCCAAAAACATATAGTTTCATATGGTTATGATAATTAGTGAATGTGTGAGGTGCATCCAAAGATGCCAACCTTGAGCTATTTTGACCTTAACCTTGATTTTTCTGACCTTCATAACTCGTGAAGTAATGGTCGTAGAAAGCTGAAACTTTCACAGCTGGCTTTCTTGCACAAACTTACCTTATACACCAAACATAAGCAAGATCTGAGATGGTCGGGTGTTAAGCACTGATTCACCTGTGCTGGAACCCCTCTTCTGTAGATCATGTTCTATTGGGCCAATCCTATCATGCTTTTTATTATTATATTTATAAAAACTAAAGAATTTCTTTGGATCTTTATTACTATTTCTAGTTAGATTTATTTCACTCTGCCTTTTACTCTTCCTAATCAAACTATTTAGCTTATTTCTTAACTGCCTATAATTATCCAAGTCTAAAATACTATCACTGCCTTTAAATTCCCTGAATGCCCCTTTTTTTATTTTTAATCATTTCAACTATTTCCCTATTCCACCATAAAGGTTTCCTAATCTTGTTATTCTTAACACTTCTGAAAGGAATACACCTACATTGTACATCCTCTAAAATTTCTTTAAATCTAGACCACATCTTGGTAACATTTTTATTGGCAAAATCAGTGTCCCACTTTACTGAGCCTAACAACTAGATGGTCATTGTTGACCAGATCCCTATTTAATTCATCTTAAAACGTATGATCCAATGGTCACTATTTCTTATGACTCCTACTGCAAGTTCCTTAATAAGTTCATGATCATTGGAAAGAACCACATCTAAGATTGCTTAGTCCCTAGTTGATTTGTTTACATATTGTGTTAGGAAACAGTCATTATATTATAGCAGTCAATGAAGAGTCCCAAAGACTGTGTGCATTTGTATAAAAACACTTCAACCCCTCAGTTTTAACCGATTCCCTACCTTCGGCTAAACAGTTGACATATCTATTCCTGACATAATGTGTATTTAAGACTCTTGCCGTGTTTACTTTACCAATACCCTGATGCTTTATGCCCTCTGTTGATCTAAAGTTATCTTTCAAAACCCCAAAGAACTCTCATTTTCCTCCAGAAGCCTCCCATACAAAGCAGTTCCCCTTCCACTAAGATGTAATCCATCCTTACTATAAAGCTCCCTCCTTTCAAAAAAATTATCCCACAAATCTATGAACTCGACTCCTTCACTACATAGCATCCTAACTTTATCATTTAAGTCTAAAATTCTACTTGTAAACTCCATGCTTATCCGTATCCTTGGTAAAATGCCCACTACATAACACTTGCTCTGCCTATGTTTCAAAGTTTCTATCAATTCCTTGTACCTCTGTTTAACTGCTTCTGAATTTCTGTTTAACTTAAATCTACCATCTTTATTCTTGCTTGTTATGTCATTTACACCTTCATAAACTATATTATTACCTCAGGTTATAGGTAACTTCTTCACTACCTCATTGACTTTAGAAATATTACTACCTGGAATACATATTTTTCTACAGGTTTTCCTTCCCTTACTGCAAAATTCATTGTCTTGATTCCTATGTTTCAAAGTTTCTATCAATTCCTTGTACCTCTGTTTAACTGCTTCTGAATTTCTGTTTAACTTAAATCTACCATCTTTATTCTTGCTTGTATGTCATTTACACCTTCATAAACTATAATATTACCTCAGGTTATAGGTAACTTCTTCACTACCTCATTGACTTTAGAAATATTACTACCTGGAATACATATTTTTCTACAGGTTTTCCTTCCCTTACTGCAAAATTCATTGTCTTGATTCCTAATAATAGAGTCCCCAACCATGGTAAATTCACACTGTGCTGCTTCATCTAAATTCTTTAGTATCTGAAACCTGTTAGTAGTTGCTCCAACATAATTACTATTCTAGCTAACCTAATTTCTTGACTGACCTTTGACTTTGTACCATTCATCAGGCCTAACTTCACTTGGACCTGCCTAACACTTGGCTTAGGCTTAACGTTAACTGGGCCTGCATCCCTGTATCTAACATTAGGGCTAGGCTTAGGCTCAACCTCACTACATCTTACATTATTATTTCCTGTATTAGACCCACTTTCTGGCCTAACTGTTACATTAGTCTTACTAGCTACACTATCAATCATAGGGCCAACTATTTGGGTAAATCTCATCACCCACACAGTGATGGGATGTAGGGAAGCAGCATCTTGGGATAGGGGATACTCTCTCTCCTTATACCTCCCCATTTAAGGAGATTTCTCTGATGAGTGGTGCCCCCCATAGCACTGTGATGTATAAAAGACTCATTATGTTCACTTGCCTCATAGACACCTTTAAATGGGAGACCCTGAATCAGTGTACATTGAAATACTCTATACAGTCTTTCCAGTCCCACCTACTCCTTTTATCTTAACTGTAGAGCTTGTATTACATTATTCAGGTTATAGCTATATAGATCTATGTTAAACTTCTTGTGATGAAATAACCATATGATGTCTACAATTAATACAGTAGTGATATTGATGAATGATCCACAAGATCCAAAGTTTTTAAGTTAATGTATAGCTAGTAGGTGTGTGACAATCTGCAGAGATCAATTGGATCTTAATTTTGCATGTAACTGTATTTATGGTTTGTTTATATTAACAGTGGAGCCCACTATAAAATGTTTACGATGTTACCAACTTAGGCTTAATGGACTCTGAGAGAGCAGTTTTCTTAAGCCTTGCCTTGAGCATGTCCCTAACCTCAGCTTAGCGCTTATTGCAAAACTACAAAATATTTGATGACTTTATACCCCTCTACATTTGTTTTGTAATTTTGATACAGGCTGAGTGATACCAATCACAACTCTCGCATGCTACAGCCTTAACCCCTTCCCTAACTTCCTTCTTATAAACCTTAGTCACTGTCTAAAGTTATCTTAAATACTATTCTTTAACTTGGTTGAAAGCTTTATTGTCTAAGTTAGGCTATCCCATGGATGGAATAAGCTAATGGGAGACTAGGGTAATCAGGCCAAAACTGGGCTTGCACTGAATTGAACCCCTAGATCTCTCTAAATACTGAGTTAAATTAAGCTTAAAACTTCAGAATGGAACTATATTTGTACTTTAATAATCCCAACAAAGCCAAATCTACAGAATTAATAATAAATACTTCAACAACTTGTAAAAAAGCTTGGAGCACAACAGAGAAGGTGTTGCCACTTTCATTTCCAACTTTATTTTATGTCTCAAAGATTTAGAGAAAGGGGTAGGTTGTAAAATTTCTATATTTGCAGATGATACAAAAGTAGTTGCTCCAGTTAAATATACAAAATTCTTATAAACTGCAAAAGGGTCTTGATAGATTAGTTGCTTGAGCTAGTAAGTGGCAGATAGAATTAAAAAATGCAAAGTCACACATTTTGGAAGAAATAATGAAAACTTTAGTTTTGAGATGCAAGGGGACTGGTTGGAGAATGTTAGAAAGGAAAAAGATCTTGAAATTATTTAATTTATTGACTGCCCAGTTAGGTCAACTGTATGCCCTTGGTGATTGGTTAGGTTAAATAATATTTTTGTTGACACTAAAGAAAATATCACGACTTAGCCTAACCAATCATCAAGGGTGTGCAGTTAACCTAACCAGGCAAACCAGACCTAACAGCAAAAATGCCAATTTCTAGATGACTCATTCTTGTCCTGCAAGCCTGCTGCTGTGTAGTGCATCTCATTTTTTTGTTCAGGATTTGTTCATTTGTTCATTTAGGACTTTGCGAGTTTTGGTATAATCTGCTCGCATGGCATGTGTGGAGTCTGTTCAGCAAGACCATCACATAGCCAACACTATTTTGGGCATTGGAATGCCCAATGGTTCAAGTTTGCTGTCTTTCAGCTGTTGCACAACCTCTTTACATGATGATGCAGCTCCTTTACCTACTAAATTGAATGAGTGACCAATAGAGGGGACAAATGATGCAGTTGGGCTTTGTTCCAAAATTTTGGCTTGCATTCCATTATAACAACCAAATATATTGAGTGCATTATCGTAATTTTGACCACAGCAAGTGTGGATATCAATGCCCAACTTGTTGAACAGGTCATATAGAGCATCAACCATGTCCTGCACTTTGTTACCAGTCGATTCTAGGAAGGTGAGAAATTGCTCAACTGGAATGCCAGTGTCATTGACATAGTAGATTACTACCATCAGTTGGCCTATAGTTTAACATGGAATCCAAACCACACCCCACCAGCAGCCCAGTGTCTTAACCACTAGGCCACCCAGGGTACCATTTATCTACCAACCACTTTCTTTTTTATTGTGTGGAATGATGAATAGCTGGGTTTTGCTGTGTGCCAGCTGCTCTCACCAGGTCTTGAACCTGGGCTGATGGATTTGTAGTCAGGGATGCTAACTACTACACCACTGAGGTGCTATTGAGATGGAATAGTATTTTGTGGCCTTTATCTGACTGACAGTAGTTGTAAGGAGTTTGTCTCCAACCAGCTACATCAATTCCTCGCATATTTTTGATGACAAGTATAGTAGTCCCTCTATAATCATCATCATCATCATCATTGAGTATCATCATTCCTTATTTAACACCATTATTTCGCTAATCATTGTCTGCCCAATGGGCATCATTCTTTGTTGAGCACTCGGTAGAGATGGATGTTGTGCAGTTTTACGGATGATGTCAGAGAGCTCTTGGAATCTCAGAGTAAGGAACTCAACACTGAAGAACTGTTGCAGCTTGAAGAGCACAGGGGGTATCAGGGGAGTCAGAGGAAGAAGAGATTGTCAAGACATTGACAACAGGAAATTGACAATGCAGAAATTGATATTCTGCCTTAAAGAGTGGATCCTTTTGGACCAAAGTGTCAAGATCTCTTTCTACAGGAATAGACATTTGTGATATGCTTCTTTCTACTCCTGTTTTGCATCGATCTCTCTGCTACTGCTGTGATGTGAATGGCCTTTTGGCTGAGATAGGAATTGAATACATCCCTGCTGATTGGTGTTTGTTTATTGACAATTCAACTAAAAGTTTAAAAGGCATCCTACTACATAATGGAAATATGTTTCCATCTATTCCTGTGGCTCATTCGGTTCAATTGAAGGAAGAATATGAAAATGTATAGCTGTTGCTAGACAGAATAAACTACAGTGAACATAGCTGGGATGTATGTGAAGACTTCAAAATGCTAGGATTCCTGCTTGGACTACAGGGTGGTTACACTAAATATTCATGTTTTTAATCCAGGCAAACACAATGTTCTTAATGAAGCCCTTGTTCGAACAGACAAAATTTTGCTACCCCTGCTACATATCAAACTTGGTCTTATTAAGCATTTCATCAAAGCTTTGGATGCTGAAAGCGTTGCAGGAAAAGATCCCCTGGAGGAAAAAATCCCCCTGGAAAATATCCCCCGAGGAATAAATCCCCCATTAGTCATGAAACATATAAAAAATTATCTAGAAATGACATAACTTATTGCTCAGACTCAAGTGAATGGTTAACAAACCAACCAACCATCACTTCTCATAGTTCTATTTACAACCAACCTTCACTTCACATAGTTAAGTTTACGCAAGAATGCATGTTTAGTTTACCAGTATTAAAACACCAACTGAAGTGAACAGGGAAGTGATGGTTCAATTTTAAAAGTGTTTGAACACCACCCATGGAATTTGTGAAGTCTAATAAAGGAGGAATGAAAATTTGTTATGAAGGCCATGTGTATGTGAAGCAAAAGAATTTAGCAAATGATGTACAGTCATACGAATGTGAACAGCGCTGTTCAACTTCTCAATGCAAAGCTAAGATTAAAATGAAAGGAAATGAAATTGTCAGTGTAGTGAATGAGCATACTCATGGACCAGATGCAAGTAGGATAGAAGCTCTTAAAGCTTTGCAAGAAATAAAAAATCGAACAAAAATCACCCATGAAACCCCGCAGCAAATAATTTCGCAGACAGTTGAATCTATGGATGAAGGTGCTGCAGCAAGTTTACACACAATGGAACATTTGAGAAGGAATCTCAGGCAGTGTAGGCAATGAAATCAAAACTCTTCCAATACCATTGAATACTAAAGAGCTTGTAATTCCAGAAACGTACAGGCTTACAAAGGGTAATGAAAACTTTCTTCTTTATGATTCTGGCCCTATAGGTCAAAGAATTTTGATATTTGGAACTCTCCAAAATGTATCATACTTAGAAAAGTTTCAAGACTGGTACATGGATGGAACATTTAGTGTCACACCTACTTTGTTCTACCAAGTATACACCATACATGCTTTTATAGCTGGCCATGCGATTCCTTGCATTTATTCTCTTCTGCCAAATAAAACTGAAACAATTTATGCATCACTTCTCGAAAAAGTGAAAAATTTAAGCAATAATTTGAATCCAAAAAGTATCATGATCGATTTTGAAAAAGCTATGATAAACAGCATCAAATTAGTTTCCCCCTTGGTAGAGGTTAAGGGTTGTTTTTTTCATTCGAGTCAAAATATTTATAAGAAAATTCAAGAAGCAAGCCTTTCAAATTTGTATAAAAATGACTCAAAACTTTCACTGCAAATGCATATGATTTCAGCATTAGCTTTTTATCCCCCAGACAAGGTCATCGAAGCTTTTGAAATTCTAGCTGAAACATTGCCTGAAGTCGCAAATGACATTGTTGACTACTTTGAGGACACATACATTGGAAGACCTCCAAGATTTGAAGTAAGCCTTTGGAACATGTTTACAAGAGTGCAAGATGAATTACCGAAGATGAACAATGCTGTGGAAGGATGGCACTGAAGTTTCCAAGCAAATATTGGTTGTTCACATCCAAATATTTAGGCTTTTATAAGGTGCATTTAAAAGGAGCAAGCTATACAACAAGTTTATGCTACTCAAGCTATGGCTGGTCATCCTTCTCATACGCAAAGAAAAAAATACAAGAGTGCAGTAGCTCGTATTAAAAGTATCGTAGATGATGTTGATAACTGATCCATTATAGATTATCTGAAAGGAATCACCTTCAATCTAAAATTTTAAACCCAGCATTTTTTCACATGCATTACACCAGTACACATTTGAAAACTTGTCGATTGATTTTTACAAACTAGTTGGTGATTCTATATACCGTAATTTGAGTGCGCTGATCTCAAAAATATAGTTAGTTTTTCCCTATCACATATGGTTTTCTTACTACAGGGTGTCATAAATCCCCCATTTATCCCCAAATGTGAACCATCTTATCGAGACCAACATTGGATTGCACATGCTAAACCATAAATTTTGTTATAGACTACAGTAACACTTACATAATAATGTAGGGTAAATATATATAACAACCAGTCCCATTCCCAGCAAAATACTCTCTCCCCTCCCATCAATAGGTGGTTAAAATTTTGGGACAGATGAGGTATTACAACACCCCTTGTAGCACAAAATATTTAGGTGATAGAGTAAAACCTAATTAAAGCAGAATTAAATAGCTCCTAGCTCTTGGACAAGCATATTGCTTGTTTATGAAAGAATAAAAAAATAACTGAAAGAAATAAAATATATTTACCTTCTTTACTTGCAAACATTTCAGGACTTATTCCAAAGACTTAAGACTACGAAGGTAGATCTGACTAATGACGACTAAACCAGTGCTTCTTTGATGTTTTCTTATGCTGTGCATTAGGCTGATCTCATTGCAGACACCAGCAGTAATCCGCCATCATATTTGTATGCCATCTTCCTTGATATCTTCTTTCCATGGTTTTGATGTCCTGGTGAAATTGTTCCCTTTGCTCCTTACTGACATCTCCGAGATTTTCGGGAAAATGGTCAAGATGCGAAAATAAGAAGTGAACTTTCAGGCTCATGTTGCAGCCTAAGGCGCAAAACTTTTTAAGCATATTTTCCTCCAGTCTTTCATAATTTTGGCTTTTGTAGTTTCCCAAGAAGTTTTCAACAACATCTTTGAAACCAAGCCATGCTGCTTTTTCTTTATTGGTCATTGTGTTCAGGAAATGATTGTCTGTCAATAACTTTCTAATCTGAGGACCTATAAAAACACCTTTATTTTCTCATAGCTAATCTTTGGATATTTTGAACAAATGTACTTGAAACACTCACCTTCTCTATTCAATGCTTTGACATACTGCTTCATCAAGCCTAACTTAGTGTGCAAGGGTGGTAGGAGGATTTTATTTGGTTCAACTAGATGTTCATGTAAAATGTTCTTTGATCCTGGGGTAAGATTCTCTCTAGGAGGCCAAGTTTTCCTCTTCCAGTGCTGGTCATGTGCTTGACTATCCCATTCACAGATGAAACATGGCATCTTAGTGTATCCTGATTGCTGCCCAAGTAACATGCAAAGGGCTTTGAGATCCCCACACAATATCCATCTGTGATTTTGATACTGAATTTTTTCCAGAAGCAGTTTCATGTTATCATAGGTCTCTTTTAAATGAGTAGAATGGGCCACTGGGATTGATGCATATTTGTTACCGTTGTGCAGTAACACTCCTTTTAGACTGGTTTTAGAGGAATCTATAAACAACCTCCAGTCACTGGTTTGGTATTCGATGCCTAGCTTGCACACTAATCCTGTGATGTCCTTGCAAAATACCAAGGGACCATCATCTTCAAAAAAAGGCACAAAGTGTCTCTCACGATTTCTGTACCAAGCGAAGTATGTGTCGGATGCCAATAAATTGTTGTTCTGCAATCTAGTCCCCAAAAGTTCTACAGAGTCCTTAAGCAGATTCAAATCCCTGACTAAGTCATTTAGTTCGGCTTGGGTTAATGGTTTAGGAGGATCTCGGTCAGCTGTTGGCTGTTCATAAACATCATCATTGTGTGGATTTGGAGCTGAATCAGAATCTGAATTGTATTGATCCAGACTCTCTGGTGGGTGGGGAATAGGAACTTCTGGACCATGGGGTACCAGCCTTATTGCAGATGGAAGACTTGGGTATTGAAGGCTCTCTTTATTCTTTGCATTATAACCTTTAACATTGCAAGAACAGAAGTAGCAGTCGTTGGTATGGTTTCTAGGCTCGTGCCATACCATAGGGATCCCAAATGGCAAACTTTTTTTTACCTTTGCTCCAATTCCTTAGTGCCGCAACACACGTAAGACAAACCTTGTGTGGAGCCCAACTTTTGTCTTGATCATCTAATTTAATTCCAAAATAAGCATGATGAGCTCTCTTAATGAAGGTCGTTACATTTGTCCTTTGTTTTATAACAACATACCGACCACAAATATAACAAAATATGTCTGGACTATGGGTACATCCTCTAGAAGCCATTATTAAAATTTTAAAGACGTAATGTTAGAATTATCTATCTGAAAAATATGAAAAAACGAAATTAATTAAAGATAAAAAGGTAAAAAAATTACAAAATGCCCCAAAATTGTTTTGCTAATAACTTTAAAACTGTGGGTGATAGAAAAAACTAGTAGCATTTTTTAATTCAGCGCAGCGAACTGCTTCAGAATCACAACTCAAAATAAAGAAATCGATTTTCAGGCAGACTGGTGTTTATTCATTTTTAATTGTTTCTTAATAAAGAATAAATTTTATTTAGCATTATCTGTATCCTTATTTCTCATGACTAATAGGGGATTTTTTCTTCAGGGGATATTTTTCAGGGGGATTTTTCCTAGGGAGATTTTTCTCCAGGGGATGTTTTCCTGCAGCCGCTGAAAGTGATGCTATTTATCATATACGTTCAATGTTTCACTTTCCAAAGCTAAAATCAAGGGAGGCATATTTGTTGGACCTCAAGTCAGATGCATGTTGGCATTTAAAGAGTTAGAAGAAAAAATGACAGCTCTTGAAAAAAATGCTTGGCAGTCATTTCGGCTTGTAGTCCATGGATTTTTAGGTAATAAGAAGAATGACATCTACAAAGAGCTAGTAGAAAATCTAGTCAATCACTTTAAAAGGTTAGGTTGTAGAATGTCCCTGAAGTTACACTATCTGGACTCGCATTTAGAATTCTTCAAACCAAATTTGGGTGATGTAAGTGAAGAACATGGTGAATGTTTTCACCAAGATATACAAACCATGGAGAGGAGATATCGGGGAAAATGGGACGAATCTATGATGGGCAATATTTGGTGTTTAATACGAGATAATCCACGGGACTACAAGAGACAAAGATGCTCAAATGTACATTTTTTAAGCATTATCCATTTAGATTTGGGTGCATTATATACACACACATCATATACAGTCATTCCTCAGTATTCGCAAGGGTTAGGTTCTTAAAAATCATTGCGAGTGTTGATCTCATGGATGTTGAACATATAAACTTGTGGAAAAATAGGGTTAAGTTCCCAGCTCCCCTGAAAATCCCTTTTTGTCCCCCTAATTTAGCCATAAATGCCAAAAAAAAACACCAATTATGTTAATAATCATATAGATTAATACTAAATAGAATTAAAAGAAACAACAAAAAAAACATTGTATGAAATCATTTTCTACCACTACCAACAGTGATAAATCCTAGCCTAACATGAACATAGCTAATCAATATTTCTAACACCTGTAATAAAGAAAATTACAGAAAACTGTTCTTTTTCATTGTTGTTTTAATACCCTTTAAGTGAACACAAACAAAAATATTAGCATAATGTTAATGTAATGAAAACTTACTGATGAAGGTGAGACAATCTGTGTTGGTGGTTGGGGGCAGCTTGTGGTCGGAGGAGGATGATGTAGGCTCCCTCCCTCATATCCCTCTCCCCTGATGGGCCCCCATCATCACCAGAGAAGAGGCTGCATGGTGGTTACTGGGTGGGGGAGGATGGAGCAGACTGCCCTGAACTGCCTCCTCCCTCCTCCATGAACCTGCTCGTAGAAGGTTACAGTGAAATGCTAAAAGCAGGTGAAGGAGTTCGAGTGGGCTTGAAGAACTGAGTCCATGGTAGTCTGATGTGCCTTTCTTCATAAATCCTTCAACAGTTCAACATAGGGGAGGCTGGCTGCATCAAGAGCTCGCTTAAACTGTATGCTTCTCTCAAGAATAGGATCTGATTCCTGCAGTTCCTTACAAAAGTTATCAAATCCTGATAAGATTAAGGATAGCTTCAATGCAGTTATAGGCTTAAGCCTAGGGAGATCATCAGGGTCAGGTTCATCATCAACATCACTATCATGCAATCCCTCTGCAACCATCGCATCCAATTCTTCATTCAAAGGTTCAACAGCTGATTGCATCAGTATCTCTTGCACATCTTCCTCCTGCATGTCATCAAATCCTTCGTCTCCAATCTCTTTAGCCAATCGCAAAATATTTTTGACAGCATTGTCACAAGTAATGAAACCTTCAAAATTTGTTACACAGTCGGGCCATAGTTTCTTCCAGTAATTGTTGATTGTCGTCTCCATC
Source organism: Bathynomus jamesi (assembly GCA_023014485.1). Lineage (NCBI taxonomy): Eukaryota > Metazoa > Arthropoda > Malacostraca > Isopoda > Cirolanidae > Bathynomus > Bathynomus jamesi. Next base: position 63,623 of record JAJOZX010002049.1, on the reverse strand, counting down.
ACCTCCCATGCGATTTGAACAAAATCGATGTCACATATCGTCATACTTTTCCAAAATTCCAGCATTGTCATTTCCAGATTGACTGCCAAGGATTGACATGAGGAATGAGAGAGAGCTCGCGTATAGTGGCTCTTGAAAGCTTTAATTATGCCTTGGTCTAAGGGCTGAATCAATGATGATGTGTTTGGAGGAATAAACAACTTCATCATTTGGATGCGCATTCTCTAGTTCATCTTGACAATAAACAAGCACATTATCCATAATAAGCAAAACCTTGAATGCAAGATTCTTGGACTGAAGGTATTTCTCAACCTCTGGAACAAAGTTATTAAACCAGTCCCAGAATAATTTGGCTGTCATCCATGCTTTTCGGTTCAATCGCCAATGAACTGGCATCCTATTTTTATTTTTCCCTTTCAGTGCCCTGGGATTTTCGGCACAGTACACCATGAGTGGCTTGCACTTAAAGTCACCTTTGGCAGTGGTGGCAAGAAGCAGAGTTGCCCGATCCTTGTAGGCTTTAAATCCAGGTGCCTTTGCAACATTCTTCGCAATGTATGTGCGTGACCCAACTTGCTTATAAAAAAGGCTAGTCTCATCACAATTAAAAACTTGCTCACTTTTATATTCTTTGTCTTTAATGAGCTTTTGAATGTAAGGAGTAAATGCATTTGCCCCTTCTTGATAGCAGAACCAGCCTCCCTACTGAGTTTAACATTATGTAGGTTATACCAATGCTTGAAACGAGTCAACCATCCAGTACTAGCGGTGAAGGGTTTCAGATTTGGTTCATCCTTCATCATGTGTTCATAGATTCACAGTGCTTGCTGCCGAAGAGTGTAACCATCGACCACACTCTTCTCTAGTTTACCATTTCATCAATCCAAATACTCAACTGCTTTTCTATTTTTTTCTAAATACACATCCCACACCACAGAACTTACCTTAGCACTTTGAGGAGTGGCTTCCTTCACACACTTCTGAATTTCGCATTCCTTACTGCGAACTGACCTGACCATCGACTCATTCAAACCAAATTCCCGCCCTATGGCCACATCGGACATTCCACTTTTAAACCTATCTAACACTTTTATTTTTTCACTAAGGCTCAGTACCACCTTTCTCTTATGGGTACTTTCAATACCACTAACACTGCACTTGGAACCCATAGTTAATAAAAAAATAAGGCAAAATACCATCAAAATCACGAAAGTAAACACAAAGTTCAGCGCAGACAATGCGTCACTAACAAAGGCAACTCAGTGACTGACTCACTCTTGGCTCTTGCTCACATGTGGGGAGAAGCAGCTGCGCGAGGATGGACCCGCATTTAGTACATTTTTGCGCATTGGCCAGATGGCAGCCAATTTGAATCACAAATAGGCAGTCTTTCCCTCGCAGATGCTGATTTAATGGTTACTATTATTCTCTTGTGAATAGGCAGTCTCGCATATGTCACTCATGCGAATATGGAGGAATGACTGCATCTTTAAATATGAAATATATTTATTTTCCTTTACATTTCTTCATTGTGATTTTGCTCTCTGATAAGCCATTAGGTACAAAAAATAGATTATGGTTTTCAGAAGAAACTAAGTTTTCCTGAGAAAACTAATGCAATTTTTTTAATTTAGTGCACCCAAAAACATAAAGAAAAACAAAAAAAATAAGATAAACAAATTTTTCAAGATTTTGTTACATAGTGTTATAGAGGGACTAGGGTACTGTAATTCACTTTACATTTTCCCAAGTTGGCTTTTTGAAGGTGCTCAGATAAAAAAGGATCATACTGTGCTAGCAACTTGAGTATGCCGAGATAGTTGCTGTTGTGCAATGAGCCAATAATTTCATTGCTGAATGCTAAACCTCACCCAGTGAGAAATATAATCACACTGAGCACTTGCTGCAGAACCTTCTTCCAGTATTTTGTCAGCTCATCAATCTGCCAGTAAGATCAGCTTATTGTGCTGCTACGATGAGAGTGTGAGCATGCGATAGCTCGTGCTGATGAATACATTCATGCGCATTAGGGCATATAATACTTTTCTGAATCCAAATTTCACTCTGGCTAATATGTATTTTTATGTAAAATTTAATTCTAAGAGGGATTTCTTTTCTGCAACTTTTCCCAAAAATTGCGTTATGTTCAAAATTGCAGTTTTCTGTTCTATGTTGAAATACCAAATATTCAATTGAACACAACCTCATATTTTTAACCCTTTGTTGTAATTTGTTGCCATTTAGACACACTAACTTTGCTTAACTCTTACACAGGTTTCATACATACATACATAAGAAAAAAAAATTTAAGCAGCTTTGAGGGCAAATCTTCTGGCAGCTGCAGTTGCCACTGGCTTCCTGCATGACCTCATCAAGGCTGGTCATCTTTCCAAAGACAAGGCTTACTTGGCCATAGATGGCATGAAAGTCTGGAGGGCCAAGGAGGAAGTAATGGCCTCATCAGTTGAAGCTCTCACGCAGAAGTCAGAGGAGGAGAAGATCTCTGGGATATTCTTTGATGGCAAGCAGGGTAGGAACACAAAGGTGTTGAAATATGACGAAGTGACAGGGAGATTTCATCCTGGCAAAGTGATCGAGGAGCATTACACTATCACGTGGGAGCCTCAAGGAAAGTACCTCTTCCATTTCACTCCTGAAGAACCTGAGGAAGAAGGAAAGCCTGCCTGCTCATAAGATCGCTCAGGGCCTGCATGAGTGGTTTCTGGATCACAGAGCTGATGAGAGCCTTGTAATGACTGGAGGAGAGACTACCAACACCAGCACAGGGTGGTCTGGAGGCACCATAGCCCTATTGGAGAAGATGCTGGGTCGCAAGTGCCACTGGATGATCTGTCAGCTCCATGTGAATGAGCTCCCCCTGAGACACTTAATCATCAAGCTGGACAGCCCTGTAACTCCCCCATCAGGCTTCAGTGGGCCTATTGGAAAACTTGTTGAGAAAGTGAATGAACTTCAGGTCAACTTCAATTTCAAATCAGTGGAAGGAACTGAAGATATCATAGAGCTCCCAGTAGAGATAGTCAAATCTCTCTCCACAGACCAGCACAACTGCTATCTTCTGATCAAAGCCATCAAGTCTAGAAGTCTCAGTCCAACCAGCCAACTGGTCTCAAGTGCGGACCTCTGAACCAATCCAGGTGGCTCACTACTGCACAGGCCATCTTGCTGTTGTGGATGAGGGAGCATGGACTGAAGGGGGAGGTGTTGAAGAGGCTCGAGGTTCTTGTGAAGTTCTGCCTTAACTTCTACTTCAAAATGTACTACGACATCAAAGTGAAGCACCACCTCAAATTTAGTCCTGCACACGTTTTTTCAAGCCTGAGGCTGCTGAGGAACCAGACTACCGAGGTCAGGAACATCATCTCTGCTGCAGTGATAAGAGGAGCTTACCACACATCCTGAGAACATCTTGGCTTCATTCCTCTGCAGTGATACGACAGTGAAGCCCCATAAAAATCCCAATGTCAATCTGCAAGCCACTTCACCTGAAGATCTCATCAACTGGGAATCAGAGAATATTTACGAGCCTATTTTCGACCTTGACTGAGCTCGAGGATCTCGGGAAAACCACTCAGTGGATGCTTTCTCTGTTCATACTCAGTCCTGCGAGAGAGCTGTACAGGAAGTCTTAACTGCTTCCCAAGCTGTGTACAGTCACAAGAGGAGAGATGGGTGGGTGAGAGCCAGGATAGACCATCAAGAAATGCTCCCAGTGTTCAGATCAAAGCAGGACATACTTAAGAGCTTTTCAGGTTTGAGTGGCTGATGAAGAGGCTGAAGCCATCATTAATGCTCATAATAGCTGAAAGTCCTCATAAGATCATAATATAAGATCTTATGAGGCCACGCTTTTCAGGGATCCAGGAAGAACAGGCGTGTAAACCTACACGTGGAGGTGGCAAGTCTCCCGCTACTCGATCAGAGTAGAGCTGGTGAGCCATGCCTATTCTTTGAAGAAAAACTTAAAATTCTTAAGTTTTACGTGAAATCTAAACATTTTTTCAGCACCCAGAGGTGTTAAAACATGCAAGGATGAGGTCAGTAAAGCAGCTTTTAGACAATCATATGCAGAACAGCTGCACACTTTGGTTTGGGTGCCCTGAGGCTACGTTAGGCAGCTTTCAAATCAGGAAGTCGCGATTTTGACCATGATGTGGAGGGTGAGCCCTTTCCCCCCAGCCTTGATTATTATTATTTATATATTAAATTTCTTTAATTTTTGAATGAAATACTTGTTATAGATAGGATTTTAATGGTTCTCTTTCTTTCCAGAGGAATAAACAATAAGTCTTAAATGCATATAAATAGTAAAGAATGAATAATTATTAAATAAGTGAACAATAAACATTTTAAACAATAAATAGTAAGAAGTAAATAAATAAAGAATAAGTATGTTATAAATAGAAAGTAATAAGTAAAGATAAAAATATAAAGTTGTGAGTAAGGAAAAAAAAATAGATAGTAATAAGTAAATAAACATTAAGATAAACTATTAAGTAGAAAGATAGTAATAAATAATAAACATTAAGTTGTGAATAAACAATACCGTAAGTTATATAAAGAGATGTTGTTTAACTTGTAAACAAGGAATGAGGAATAAAACAGTTTTATTAAATTAGTACCGTATGGGAAAAAGAATGAGTTGGATGGTCGCATGTTTAAACCCTGTTAGTAAAAAATGGAAAATAAGTACTTTTTTCGTTAAAACATTTTAGCAAAAAGGAATAAACAAATTTAGTAAAAGAGACGCTTCTGAGATTTAAAAGTGTAATAGTTAATAAATTTTAAGAATCGGTGTGTGTGGGTGTCAAAACTCGAGTTTTGAGAAGTGGGGAAAACAATCTGGTGTTTGCTGAGGTGTTAAAACTAAATCAAATGTTAAGAGAAATAGAAAAATAAATAGTTTGTTAAGAAAATCAAGAACATAACAGAAGGAAGCTATTCTTGCAAGACCTGTGAAATAAGTGAGAAACTGTTGGTGGTACGAGCCAGCAGTCGTGGAATTAGGGGTCTGGGCGGTGAGCCTGGATCCAACAACCCTTCAAGGTAAGCAGCCTGGTTTCGTGGAGGCCTTAAATTTAAAAAAATCTTATTCTTGGTGCGGCTGTTAGGTTAATCCGAATCCCACCACAATGAAAACAAGATTTTTTGGAAAAGTTGCAATTAATAAACCCATCTTAGAATTAATTTTTACATAGGAATGCATATTAGCCACTTTGGGTTCAGGGTTGAAATTTTGGAAAAACAGAGTATGATATGCCCTAATGTGCATGGTTCCATTCATTTACTCCTCATGGCGAATAGAGACCTTCTGTGGGTTGAATAGCTTGCAATTGTAGCAATAAACTTGGCCTGTTGTTTTTGAATAGCACAACCAAGTACGCTCAACTTTCTCTCCATTTTTACATTCACAAATGAATATTCCCACTATGCAATACCTGTCATTAATCAAGGATGCATGGAATCCAGTTTCCTTTAATTCACGTAATGACTTGCATACCTATGAGCTACCCTGCCCTCATCAGTATACTCTCGTCTCTTGTATACTCTCGTCTCTTGTATACTCTCGTCTCTTGTATACTCTCGTCTCTTGTATACTCTCGTCTCTTGTATACTCTCGTCTCTTGTATACTCTCGTCTCTTGTATACTCTCGTCTCTTGTATACTCTCGTCTCTTGTATACTCTCGTCTCTTGTATACTCTCGTCTCTTGTATACTCTCGTCTCTTGTATACTCTCGTCTCTTGTATACTCTCGTCTCTTGTATACTCTCGTCTCTTGTATACTCTCGTCTCTTGTATACTCTCGTCTCTTGTATACTCTCGTCTCTTGTATACTCTCGTCTCTTGTATACTCTCGTCTCTCGTATACTCGTCTCTCTAGCTAGTTAAAAAAACTTTTGAGAAAAAAAAATATGAAAATCAAAAAATTAATAAATGGTAATACAGTAGAGTATTCTGTTTTTGGATATTTTATTGATTTTAGTGGCAGTAATAGTTTCATAAACAGTACCCAAACATTACTTGTATATAAAAAATTACCAATCGGTAATGTTTAGGTATTGTTTTTGAAACTACAGGAAGTCCCCAGGTTAGAGTGGGTTGCATTCCAAAATTTCATTCGTAAGTCATTCATTTGGAACTCACTCAATTTCCCATAGACACAATGTTATAAATGGTAGTTAGGTTCCCAAGCCAGCCCATGAAAGCCTATTTTACCCATAATTAAGCTGAAATCTTGTAGATTTGCAATGAATAATAGCGGATAACAATACTGTTGCAATACAACTAATAAAACAAAGTGGAAAACAATAAATTTGAATAAAATGTAGGGTTGGTTTTTAGCTCCCTTAATATCAACACTCATCTCACAATGGAGGCAATGAATGCATGACTGGGGATACTATGTCACTGTATAGGTACCTGTGGTAGAGGATACTTTGCCCATGCTCTGCCTTGCAAACTAGTTCCCAAAAGCAACATTTGGTTTGTAGGATGCGGACTGAATATTTGTTTGTTAGGAGTAATAAAATGGTGATGCTTGTGGAGGTTCATTTGTATATTCATCTGCCTGTTTGTAAGTCTGAATTCATAACTCTGAGACTTCCTGTATTACCGTACCACTTAATATTTAAAATAATTTATATCTATAGGTGAACTTTTTCCTAAAATCATATATAGTACCTATTCATATTTGAAAGCAGGTAATTTTCTTGAACAAAATTCATATAAAATATTTTAAAAATTGATTGATGGATAATACTGATGAAATTCAAGTTATTTATTTACCAAAAATGAAATTGTCCAAAAGGCATAACTCTCATTTCTTAAAACCTCAAAACATTTTGTATTTAAAAGTAGAATATTGTATAAATAAAGGCAAAACTATTAAATCTGATAAAATATATGCACACAATCTTAATTTTGTAATTCTCTTATTGATTGCTCATTATAATATTTAGTCATTTAACTCTTCTTTCAATAAATACTAGTTGGTTTTATTGTTGAATGAGGAAATTCAGTTTAAATTACCTATTCCAGAGTCAATCCTCCACTCCTTCATTTGGAACAAAAAATAAAATATGAATTAATATACAGTTATTTAACTTGGATATCAATGCAACTTTGAATATTCTTTAATAAAGAAACTCAGTGAAATTATGTAAAACTAAGTTCCTTGCAAGTTTTATATAAAAAATGTAAGCTGTTTTTTTTTGTACAGGAACTCTCTCTCGATTCTACGATTGTATGTGGTGGGAAGTACTTTCTGTTCATAGGCTGTTGTTGTCGAGCCATAGTGACTACTATAAAAAATCTTTGAAAAGACACTATCTCACCAAAGCAATGAGTCATATTGATGAAACATTGTCATTACATAATGACTCTGCTGCAGATATAAAGTGTGAAGTCAATGAAAATTGGTTTATAGACATATCACACACTGAGAGAAATTTATCATTGAGGGAGGATGAATTTCATGTCAATAAATCAGTTGAGAGGAGAGTTTATGAAACATCATCACCTGCTGTATGCAAGAAAGAGATAAAAATTCTTCTTAAAAGGTTATCAGCAAGTGAAATAGCTGTACTTTCATTCATCCAGAAAAGGAAAGGAAGTAATTTAAAATGTGAAATACCATTAAAGAGGAGAATGTCAGAAGAAAAGAAACCACAAAAAAAAGTAAATGAATTAGAAGCAAAGTTTGATGGTGAAAATGAAACTGATGGTGAAAAGGGAGGAAAGGTATCTACAAAGTGTGTTTATTCTTTTATGAGACAATTAACTGGTTCTGATATGAAATAACCTTGGAACTTCATCTAAACAGTCAATAGAACAATGTAGAGAGACTAAGTAACTGCTCGTTTCAATTGTTTTGTTCTAATTAGAAGTGGGCATTGGCTCTAATATTGGGACTATAGGAAAGAAAGCCACAATATGTTAATTTATTTGAAGGACAGGGACTTCATCAGGTGAGGATGATGAAGTTAGCAAGGGAGGTGAGATAACGGATTAAGGAAATGAATATAAGGTGCATTCAATATACCGGGTGTCCGAGAATTATCTGTACAATTTTTGGCTGTTATTAAAAGTCAACCATGAAGTGTAGAAATTCCAGTGTTGTCCCATTTTACAGAGAATCTCATTAAGTTTTTTCTGATACCACGTTTTGACAAGTTTTTTAGAAATGTACGTGGGTGACAGACATTGATGATTTAAAAGCAAGAATCACAGCTGCTATTGAGCGAATTGATGTGGATATGCTGCAGCGTACATGGCAACATTTGGAGTATCGATTGGATGTTTTGTGAATCACTAATGGTGCACATATCGAATGTTTGTAACAATTTTACTTTAATAAAAGAAACTTTTGAAAATACAGATTCTAAATAATCTTGTTTAATAATTTTACCTGTGTTATCAAGAATTTTATTAAAAGATGAAATTGTACAGATAATGTTCGGACACACTGGAATTTCTAAAAAACTTGTCACAACTTGGTATCAGAAAAAACTTAATGAGATTCTCTGTAAAATGGGACAACACTGGAATTTCTACACTTCATGGTTGACTTTTAATAACAGCCAAAAATTGTACAGATAATTCTCGGACACCCTGTATATAATATATATATACTGTATATAAAATGTGTAAAGGGGTTTGACAAAAGTAAATAGACATCTTTGGTTTGTCTATATTTTTTTATTTCATAATGGAAGTTAAGAAAACTTATTGAATCAATATATGAGGCATTCCATGTCAAGTGTATGCACTTTTTGGTGATTTCTGCCACTTATCTCACCAATTTTAATGATTTTTGGTGTGGTAGTTGGGTATGATGAGTAATGAAGCATGACCAAATTTTAGCCACTTGGGTCAAATAGTTTGGGAGTAATGACCCCTTCAAATTTGGGGTTAGCAGCGTAACCTCATGATTTTGAAAAGTCATAACTCAGGATCTAATGGATGGATTTTAATGATTTTGGTGTCAAAATGCTCAGAAAAGACAGCAGAATAACTTTAATTTTATGCACAGAGTACGTATATTCTGTTAAAAAAAAGTTGCATTTATATTTCACCTTTGACCTTGACCTTGAGTCAGAGTTCAGAATTCAAGGTCATGAAAATTGGCATAAGTAAAAGACCTTTAGATGAAGCATATTCAAGCAAAAAATTGGAGTGGGATCTCCATGGGTTTGCTTTCCACAAGCATTTGAAATTGTGCATGTTGAAAATTTTGAGCATTTTATTTAAGATAACTAAACAAATAGTTATATATATATATATATATATATTATAATATAGCTACATACATGATTTGATATATACCTATAGGTAAGCATCAAGATTTTCACAAACAAATTATTTATTATTATGGATGAAGAGTCGCTTGGCAATTATTCCAGTGAAATCCTTGAGCACAATCTTCGACAACAAAGGAATAGTTTTTGGAAAAGTCCCCAATCACCAAAAAATCACCTTCATCCAGTTCATTTTTTCTTTTTTCTAAATACTTGGCTTGTTGTTTGGCAATGAAATCATGATGCCTTAGTCGAGTTAGTCGAGAAATAAAGGTATCTAGGAAATCATCTAAATTTTGAATAACACAATCCAGCCGAGATTGATCTGTTATTGTCCACTGTTTGTACTGGATTTCATCAATACCTTTTTCTTCGTAACATGTAAGAAGAGTTTCCTTTAGCGAATCAGGTCGAGGGCATTGATCACACACTCCTAAATAGCAAGAAGGTTGACTTTTGTCACAAATAATTTTGGCTAAAGCAGTGGTAACTACTCAATGGAGTTTCTTCCTCACTGTAATTTCTGCCATTCTAGAACCTGTCATCATTAACTTAACATTCTGATGAATTGTGCAGATGCACACACTATGTGTCCCACTTGCTCCCGCCAAAACAGATTCTTTGGGGCGTAGCATCGCAAATTTTGAAAATCCTAGAGAGAGAGCTGGAAACAAACTTAAATTGTTGATATGCTTCTTTTAGATTACATAAAACTAACCTCTTTTGATTTTTTTCATTCACCATTTTCTTTTACTGTTATGCAGTCTTTCTTGCCTGCCATTTGTCTACTTATTTCATCATTTCTAAAAAACTCTAACAGTGTTAGTTACATCCAGTGGCAATTCCTTCCCCATCTTTGGATTAGGTGATGACAATACTCCCATTTCTTTTACAAGCTGCTGAGCCTGAACAGCCATTCTTTGTGAACAGTTAAATTCTTGAATTAGTTTTCTTATACTCATTGATGGTGCAAAAACAGTTAGAATCATAATTTGGTCATGTTTATCTGAGTTTTGATATTTACCTTTCAATGTTTGGACAACTACTTCTGGCTTGAACAGTTTGTCTACGTTTGATGGACCTGGCTCTTGAGGAATTTCATCTACCATATCTAAAAGTCTTCTTACTGAACTTTGTATTTTTGCCATTTCTTTGAATCTTGCGCTTAACAATCAGACTTTCCCCAATCATGCCAATTGTCTCATTCATTGCTGACAATTCAGCCTCCATGTCATTTCGTCAGCCAGACTCTGTACTCATTTTGTCAGCCAGACTCTGTACTCATTTTGTCAGCCAGACTCTGTACTCATTTTGTCAGCCAGACTCTGCACTCATTTCGTCAGCCAGACTCTGCACTCATTTCGTCAGCCAGACTCTGCACTCATTTCGTCAGCCAGACTCTGCACTCATTTCGTCAGCCAGACTCTGCACTCATTTCGTCAGCCAGACTCTGCACTCATTTCGTCAGCCAGACTCTGCACTCATTTCGTCAGCCAGACTCTGCACTCATTTCGTCAGCCAGACTCTGCACTCATTTCGTCAGCCAGACTCTGCACTCATTTCGTCAGCCAGACTCTGCACTCATTTCGTCAGCCAGACTCTGCACTCATTTCGTCAGCCAGACTCTGCACTCATTTCGTCAGCCAGACTCTGCACTCATTTCGTCAGCCAGACTCTGCACTCATTTCGTCAGCCAGACTCTGCACTCATTTCGTCAGCCAGACTCTGCACTCATTTCGTCAGCCAGACTCTGCACTCATTTCGTCAGCCAGACTCTGCACTCATTTCGTCAGCCAGACTCTGCACTCATTTCGTCAGCCAGACTCTGCACTCATTTCGTCAGCCAGACTCTGCACTCATTTCGTCAGCCAGACTCTGCACTCATTTCGTCAGCCAGACTCTGCACTCATTTCGTCAGCCAGACTCTGCACTCATTTCGTCAGCCAGACTCTGCACTCATTTCGTCAGCCAGACTCTGCACTCATTTCGGCAGCCAGACTCTGCACTCATTTCGGCAGCCAGACTCTGCACTCATTTCGGCAGCCAGACTCTGCACTCATTTCGGCAGCCAGACTCTGCACTCATTTCGGCAGCCAGACTCTGCACTCATTTCGGCAGCCAGACTCTGCACTCATTTCGGCAGCCAGACTCTGCACTCATTTCGGCAGCCAGACTCTGCACTCATTTCGGCAGCCAGACTCTGCACTCATTTCGGCAGCCAGACTCTGCACTCATTTCGGCAGCCAGACTCTGCACTCATTTCGGCAGCCAGACTCTGCACTCATTTCGGCAGCCAGACTCTGCACTCATTTCGGCAGCCAGACTCTGCACTCATTTCGGCAGCCAGACTCTGCACTCATTTCGGCAGCCAGACTCTGCACTCATTTCGGCAGCCAGACTCTGCACTCATTTCGGCAGCCAGACTCTGCACTCATTTCGGCAGCCAGACTCTGCACTCATTTCGGCAGCCAGACTCTGCACTCATTTCGGCAGCCAGACTCTGCACTCATTTCGGCAGCCAGACTCTGCACTCATTTCGGCAGCCAGACTCTGCACTCATTTCGGCAGCCAGACTCTGCACTCATTTCGGCAGCCAGACTCTGCACTCATTTCGGCAGCCAGACTCTGCACTCATTTCGGCAGCCAGACTCTGCACTCATTTCGGCAGCCAGACTCTGCACTCATTTCGGCAGCCAGACTCTGCACTCATTTCGGCAGCCAGACTCTGCACTCATTTCGGCAGCCAGACTCTGCACTCATTTTGGCAGCATTTCCTGAGCTCTGATATTGCATCTGCTTTTGCATATTGCTGAGAATTTTACCTTTGGAAAGTTTTGAATTTTATATACTTGTGTTTATATTCATGTTATAGTTAAGTAATTGAATATTAGTGTTTTTTAGCGATTTAGAAGTTTTCCTACCATGCCGGGTTAATTTAACTTAAACTTGTGATGGTTTAAACTAATTTTTAACCGTGATGCCATCGCAGAAAGCGTCGTGTGTTAGGTGTAGGGTAAACTGGTGGTATTTGGAATTTAAAGATTATAACGGTGGTCCTATGGCGATTACCGAGAGATCAGTTTTTCTTTTGCGAGTTAATGGAGGAAATAGTTAACATAAAATGCAGTGTACGTGAAGTAATGGAGAGACTTGCAACACTTCATGAGGGCAGGGGTAGGGCTATGGTTGATGAAAGCTGAACCAATACTAACGTTGAAGATGTTAGTAATTTGAAGGGTGAGGTGTGTAAACTAGTTTATAGTTTAGGTAGCTTGTCAGGAAGGTTGGATAGAGTTTAGGATGGAGTTAAGGTTAGCCCGAGAGTAGTAGATAGCGATGGATTTAGAGAAGTTAAGGGTGGAGCTAGGCCATGTACGTTAGGTGATAGGAATCCCCCCCCCCCCCTATTGAGGTTTTGAACCCTTTCGCCCATTTGGAAAGGGATGTGAATGACGGGGAAACTATATTAATTGGGGACTCTTTAGTGCGCCACATGGACAAAGAGTTTGTTGAATGGCATCCAACCAAGAGGAAGAGGGTTTGTTTCCCAGGGGCCAGGGTTGACAGAGTTAGAGACGAAGTGGATAGGATTGACGTTGCCTCCCATCACTCAATGTTGGTGATGATGGTAGGAAGCAACGACTTGTATAGGCCTGATATGAGAGTGCCTGACCTTTTGGAGAGATATAGGGGGTTAATTAGGTCCCTGAAGGCAAGGTCAGATAGGTCTTTAATTCTAGGTATTACCCCTATGCATGGTTTGGGTCTTAGGATTACGTCAAACTTTTTGAATAATAAATTAGAAGAGATTTGTGCTGAGGAAAATGTATCCTTCGTGAAGCTGTGGTCTGAATTCAGTGATCCTAGCCTTTTTATAAAAGATGGGGGTGCATTTTAATGAAATAGGTAATGCTAGACTAGGTAGGTTAATAGACGAAAACGTGCAAACGCATATAGGTCAAAGCCTTCTTTAAATGTTGTGGGTCCGGGGAATGCGTGCCTGACATGAAAAATAGTTTAAAACATGGGCCTGTTGTAAAAAATAACAAACTTTTATTGTAACGTGCGTAGTATTAGAAATAAATTAAATTAATTTACGGTGATAATTTATTCTGGCAACTACTATATAGTTGCTATCACTGAAATTTGGTTAAATACTGTGACTCGGGACTTCTTGGGGGAATTTGATATACTGGGTTTTAAACTACTAATGATAGATTACATAGGTTTGGTGGTGGCATTTTGCTGCAGGGTTGTGGAGTCGTGGAGTCGGAGTCATGGAGTCGCATGTTTCAGGGCGGAGTCGGAGTCGGTAAAAAACTTCCGACTCCGACTCCAATTTCTGTGTCCTGTGTCACCCTTAATTTCTAAATCCTAAATACTAACATTTAGGTTATTTAGTTTTTTTGGTCAATAAACCTTATTCATTGATAGCCCCTAGATTAAGTTTCTTTAATATTTTTTTTTTACATTTTCAGAATATACAATTAATATTTATTTAAATATAAAATATAAAATTTCACACTTAGTGTGGTGGTGATGAAATGTCTTATTATTATGATAATTATAGAGTGAAACACTAGAGGAGTCGGAGTCGTATATTTAAAATGTGAGGAGTCGGAGTCGGATTTTTAGATTTTTTACAATGTGTGGAGTCGGAGTCGAATTTTTACAATGTGTGGAGTCGGAGTCGGAGTCGGACAATTTTGGACCGACTCCACAACCCTGTTTTGCTGTACATTTATAATTCCCTTAGGGCTATCAAGGTTAAGTTAGATTTTCCGGCAGCAATTAATGTGATATGTGTTGAAGTTAGGGCACGTAGTATTAGTTTTAATTTTGTTGTTATTTATAGACCTCCTGTTCAACCCCTCGATATAGATACTAAATTTTACTCACTTCTTGGTAACTTTATTGACAATCAGAATAGTATAATTGTCGGAGACTTTAACTGCCCCAATGTTAATTACGAGACTTTTACTGGTAATGAGGAGGGTTTGAGATTGATTGAGTTCATGGAGGATAATTTTTTACGACATAGTTACTGAACCAATGTGCGGTGACAATATTTTAGATTTGGTGATGACAAATGGCGAAAACATAGTTGATAGTTTAGAAGTAGGCAAGAGTTTAGGATGTAGTGATCATCAAATTCTTAGGTTTAAGTTATCGATAGAAAACACTAAGGATAGTAACATAATAGAAGTCCCTGATTTTCGTAGGACTAATTTTGATAGTTTTGCGGATAGGATGAGAGTAGTGGACTGGGATAACTTATTTATGGGTAATGAGACAAATTTGCATTGGGTGGCATTTAAAGAAAGTTTTAGGAATATTGAAAAGGAGTTTATTCCTTGTAGGCCCAAGCACGCTAGAAATTACGGTAGGCCCAAGTGGTGGACTAGGGAAATGGGCAAGTTCATAAACGAGCGTATAGACTTAATAAGCGCAATGGCATGGCAGCTAACTTTAATAGATATATCGAGCTTAGACGTCAAGTTAAAAGATCAGTTAGGAATGCTAAGCATAATTTAGAGATAGTAAACATAATCCAAAAAAGTTTTTTGAGTACGTTAATAATTGTAAGCCGATAAAAAATAACATAGGCCCTCTAGTGGATGTTAATGGCACTTTGGCTTCTGACACTCAGGCAATGGTGGGTATTTTCAATAACTTTTTTGCGACAGTTTTTACCGTAGAAGATGTAAATAATGTCCCTGACATGGACGATATTATTCCATTTAGTAGCGAGACTATTTTGGATGAAATAACTGTTTACGAGAGTGAGATTGTGCATTATATTGACAGGCTAAAAGTTAGCAAGGCTCCAGGCCCTGACACCCCTTAACAAAGATTTTTAATCAGTCACAAACTATTTGACCCAAGTGGCTAAAATTTGGTCACACTTCATTACTCATCATAACCAACTACCACATCAAAAATCATTAAAATCAGTGAGATGACCTGATGTGTACCAAAATAGCCAAAAATGTAATTTTTGAGATTTTTTGACAATATTTACATCATTTTTTATTATTTTTACTGTTATTTTTTTGAAATTTTTGTCAGTTTTCTTGGTTCAGGCAGCAGTAACAGATTCTCAAACAAAAATTTTTCAACTCAAGAATATGACAAAAATACGAAAAACTGATAAAATTTTGCCATTTTGACCACTTTTGCACCAATTTGGTGCGATGGCATAGAAAAATTTGGATTCTCTGCCCCAAAATTAGTCTAGATCAGTCGTCAAAACCTCTGCACCCAGAAATTTATACGAATTCTAGGCCAGATCCTAGACTAAATGTAAAACTGATCCGTGTTCTGGTATTTTATTGACGAGTTTGCCATTTGTTCTTCAGGATAGTCATCATGGTTTCTATTTACTGTTGCCTACCCTCTGCATATATAAAAAAAAGTGAAAAAATAACTAATAGACTAATTACAATAATAATAGTAATGGTGATAATAGTGATAATGATTGCAGAGATAAAGTAATGAATGTAAGAATTCATACAAAAAATATGGCCCACTAATCATAATGGGCAAGTTTCAAGCAATGAAATGGAGGTTATGAAAGTTTGTTTAGAATTTGTCAGTTGCAATTGAGGGTGGTGATGTCTTGGAAAATATAGTAGTAAATTCATTTTGTATTGTGGCTTCTATTCCTTTAATTCACCTAAACACAATTCACAATATTCTTAAAACATTTGAACTAAACTGAGAAAAGTGAAAGTAACTCAGAATCATTGTGTCGTATATAAAATGATCTTTCAATAAATTATTATATTTGCAGTAAAGGCATATTTATATTAGTATAGTTTGCCTCTCATTTCATAATTTAATATTATATATAATTGTATGCATGTCTTTCTAATTTGCAAGTTTTACATTATGGATGTTTTTTCATTGAAGGGAAATGAATTAAAGATTGACATCGAGGAATTTATAGAAGATCCAAATGAATTTTCATATCTAAATCATTCAGCTTCAGCTTCTGGAATTGGAAATGGAGGTTTGTGCAAAGAAAAAAGTGAATATTCATTCCCTTCAACATCACAACATTTCTCCTCCAATAAGGTAAAATTCTTTTTCACCTCTTGTAAGAGTAGGTTTTATATATAATGTGTGAAATTAAATGAAAAACTGCAGAAGTGAGTAAAAGTTAAGTGTAGTTTGCTCCTTTTACTGTACTCATCCTTGCTCTAACTATCATACCATACTAAGCAGACATGTAGCTTTAGCTCATATGAGTTTTTAAATTTACATTATTTGAAGTTTGTTTACTGAAATTTTGTTTAACACACTCACTACCATCAAATGCATTTTCACGTCGAGAGGCATGTTGTGCTATGCCTCCGACTCGTATGTGCGTCCACTGTACCATTCAAATTAAAGCTTTATAAAAAGCCATGGCGCTGCATTTTACTCAGTTTCTGCTCACTGGCACTGAGGAGAGGATGTGTTCTTACTAATTCTATGCTTGGTTTTTGCTTAGGAAGATGAGTAGGTTTTTAGTGAACATATTTTATGAGCGCAATGAAAAACCACCTACCCCTTCCCGTATGGTAAAGAACAATGAAATAAATAGCAAAAGAGAGAATAAAAATATAGAAATACAGTATTCATCAGATGATTTATCAATATTAGACAGTGATGTTGACTATAATCCAAGTGACAGTGACAATGAGGCAGATGTTGATGTTTCAAACACAGGTGGTACTTCTAATGCTCTTGATCAAAATGATAATGAAAATGATATTTTAGAAACAAATGAACACAGTGATAATGAAAATGAAAATAACTTAGATGTAAATCAAAGTAGTGCGCCGACTTGGAGAGATGATTCACAGAGGATGAAAGACTTTATTTTTTGTGGAAGCTCTGGGTTGAAAGTTGATATTCCTGAAAATAGAGGTCTCCATATGAATTTTTCTGTCTGTTTGCAAATGATTAGTTTTATAATTTGTTAGTCACTGAAACAAATTATTATGCTAAAGGACTCATTCAGAACCAAATAACAACATCCCACCAGGATGAATACTAATGCTCATGGCAAAGCTATGAGAAAATAATGTCAGGTGTGCTTCGAAGAAGGGAAACGCAAAGACACTACATACTCATGTGAGAAATGGGTCATTTTCTGTCAGATCAACCAAAAAAAAATTGAAATTAACACCCTCATCTCTCATATTTTGCTGAAATTTGGTTTATAGGGAGTTTGTGAGCCCTGAATCCATTTCTGAAATTATAAGGTCAATCCGACCAACGGTTCAAGAGATATGACCTCGGGCAATTTGAGGTCACTCGCGAGGTTACTAACATTTGGCGAGCCATAACTTGGGTAATAATTGTCATAATTATATAAAAGTATATATATTTAGAATCAGAAAACGACAAGGAATCCAAATATGCAAGGTTTAGAACTCTAGGTTGAAAAATAAAAAAGTTACACTGTAACCAAAATTTGAGGTCACGATTTGACCTCTGGGGTATCAAATGAGAATTTTTTTTTTAAATGTAAAAAATGAAGGCATAGGCATTGGCTATTAGAATCAGCAAAAAAAAGTTTGTTTATGTTAGTATTTTTCATGTAACTAACATATAAGTGAACACCATATTCATAAGTTGTGCATCAATTCTACCTATTTTTTCACACTTAAGCTCATAATTTGACCTATAGAAATTAAAATTACATTTTTTATAGATATAAAAAACAGTCAGAGTTCTTGACTAATAGAAACAATCATAAAAAGTTTGTTTATGTTGGTACTTTTCATGTAACTAACTTATAAGTGAACACCATATTTATAAATTGCTTGTCATTTCAAGGAATTTTTATATCTTAGCTATCAATTTGACCTCAAACTCCAAGAATTTAATAAAAATTGTATTTCACTGCTAATCTACACTGGCAATAATAGTTATAATAGTGAAAGGGGTAGACTAAGCTCACATGTAGCCTAAACAAACCTGTTGAAACATGTTGCTACTTGTCTAAGTGCAGAATCAACACAGATAGTTGCAAAATTCCTTGTCTACAGGTTAGTACAGTTCCAGCCAGCACTGTGGGTGGCTGGTGGGTATGGTGTTTTAATGAGCCTCAGAGACTATGAAGGCCTAAAATATTAAGTGTGTATATTTTCTAAAAAATATATATTACCTAATTGTAAATCCTATATCTTTACAGATCAAAATACAATGGTTCGGCACTTGAAATACTGCCAGGACCCTATTCAAAAACACAAGAAACGCATAACAATCAATCTTAGAAAAGTGACTGATGTACTTGTTGAAAAATGTGCTGGAAGAGTGAAAAAAGACTCATTGTTGTGTGTGAACTGCTGGACACTGATAATGAAAAACCCCACTATACTTAGTACCACTGAAAACAACGAGTCTGAGCAGGATTCAAATGAATCATCTACTATCAGTGGCTTGAGTAACATCTCTTCAATTCAAGATCTGGACAATGACAGTGATTGCTTGATAAAGGAAAATCTTTCAACTTCAGTTGAACCAGTTCTAGCATTTCTGGACCACACACCAGTTAAAAAAAGTAAGTAATAAATTAATATAATAACTTATACTTTACTACAAGGTCTGTTTGATCTACTATATAGCCAATTATATAGCATTTAAGGTACTATAATTAATATTTAATTACTAATATTCAGGTGTGTGAAACCTTTTTTTCCTGTTCTTTTCAGAAGGGCTGTCATTAAGCCAGAAAAAGCGCAAGGCTCGTGGTAAGCTATCATCTGCTCAGAAACACCTGAAGGAGAGGCTAGAACTCAGTTATGGTGTTCAAATTACCGAGGAGGTAAGTGATACTTCAAAACCTGAAACTAAATCTGAAAAACATCTAGACAAATTAATGAATGAATTGAAACAGTCATTCCTGGAGAGCAAATGTCACCATCACAAACTACAAATATTGACACTCTCACCATACACAATTGAAAAAACAGCTAGTTTCTTTCAAACTACAACATACATGGTGAAAAGAAGCCGTTCACTTAAATCAGAACATGGAATCCTTCCGAAGATTCCACTAATGAGCAAAGGAAAAGTGATATCTGAAGAACACAAAGATATAGTTAGAAGATTCTATGAGTCAGAAGGGGTTAGTCGTATGTGTCCTGGCCAAAAGGATTGCGTGAAAGTTATCAGTGCTGAAGGTGCAATGAAGGTGCAAAAACGATTGGTCCTCGGGAATTTAAGAGAGATGTTTGAACTATATAAAAATGATGAAAAGAATCCCAAAATAGGATTTTCCACATTTGCAAAATTACGGCCATCATATTGTGTGCTTGCCGGTAGTGGTGGGACTCATTCTGTGTGTGTCTGCACATACCATCAAAATCCAAAATTGCAGCTGGCTGCATTGGGAGAAAGAGGTCTTTCATACAAGGATCTTATGGATTACAGTGTCTGCAGTACAGAAAGAGAGACTTGCATGATGCAACTTTGCAATGATTGCCCAAGAGAAGAGGGTGTCCTGGATTTTCTTGAGTTACTTGACAGTGTGAAATCAGCTCCAAATGAAATATCTTACAAGCAATGGGTGACTGTTGACCGTTGTACAATGGTTGATAAGGTGGAGCCACTTCATGAATACTTATCATCCCTAAGCATGAAAATATCCCGCATGGTTCGTCATCACTTTGTTGCTCAGCAACAATCACAGTACTTCAAGCAGTTGAAAGAAACACTACCACCTCAGAGCGAGGTAGTTATAGTAGGTGATTTCTCTGAGAATTATTCTTTCATTGTCCAGGATGCTGCCCAAGGGTTTCACTGGGACAATTCACAGTGTACAGTTCACCCTTTTGTCATCTATTATAGATCATCTGCAGACCAGGAACTTAGCCATTTTAGTGTCTGTTTCTTATCTGCATCACTAAAACACAACACTATAATGGTTTACTCATTCATATTGAAGCTTATGACATATGTTAAATTCAGATGCCCACAATTGAAGAAGGTGCACTATTTCTCAGATGGATGTGCTGGCCAATATAAGAACAGATACAACTTCACAAATCTCTGTTACCATGAAGAGGATTTTGGTCTGTCTTGTGAATGGCACTTCTTTGCTACATCCCATGGCAAAAATGCATGTGATGGGATTGGAGGAACAGTGAAAAGAGCTACTGCTCGTGCCAGTTTGCAGAGAACTACAGAGAGGCAAATTCTTACACCAGAACACATGTTTCAGTTTTGTGAAGAAAACTTGAGCAAGAAGATAAATTTTTTCTTTGTAACTACAGCTGATTTGAAAGATGCAGAAGAACGGTTGGAACATCGATTCAAGGATAGTAGGGCTATTCCTGGAACTCAGAAATATCATAGATTTGTTCCCCTAAACAAGGAAGAACTGATGGTGTATCCCATTTCAAGTGGCATTGGAGAAAAGAAAAGAATAAGGAAAAGTCATTTTACTAATGAACCTGCAATGCTTGGTAACCTAAAATGTGTCAAACCAGGAGAGTATGTTGGCTGCATTTATGACATGCAAGTTTGGTATGGAATTGTGGAGGAATATTGTGAAGAGTTTGATGATTTCACTGTGAACTTTCTACATCCCTCTGGGTCATCAGGATCAAGTGCATATTATTATCCATCAAACAAGGATTCATGTGCAGTGCCAGGACATCATATATTAACTGTAATGAGTTGTCCTACCCTAAGAGGAGGCAGCAGAATTCAATACATTTTTCCACAAAAAGAAATTGATGAGAGCATCGAGCATGCAAAAATTGTATTAGGCTAGCACATGAATCCTCTAAGTAGGTCTTCCCCTTTCACTATTATAACTATTATTGCCAGTGTAGATTAGCAGTGAAATACAATTTTACATTTTTTGCCTTTGTTTTTATATCTATAAAAAAATGTAATTTTAATTTCTATAGGTCAAATTATGAGCTTAAGTGTGAAAAAATAGGTAGAATTGACGCACAACTTATGAATATGGTGTTCACTTATATGTTAGTTACATGAAAAATACTAACATAAACAAACTTTTTTTTGCTGATTCTAATAGCCAATGCCTATGCCTTCATTTTTTACATTTAAAAAAAAAATTCTCATTTGATACCCCAGAGGTCAAATCGTGACCTCAAATTTTGGTTACAGTGTAACTTTTTTATTTTTCAACCTAGAGTTCTAAAACTTGCATATTTGGATTCCTTGTCGTTTTCTGATTCTAAATATATATACTTTTATATAATTGTGACCATTATTACCCAAGTTATGGGTCGCCAAATGTTAGTGACCTCGCAAGTGACCTCAAATTTCCCGAGGTCATATCTCTTGAACCGTTTGTCGGATTGACCTTATAATTTCAGAAATGGATTCAGGGCCCACAAACTCCCTATAAACCAAATTTCAGCAAAATCTGAGAGATGAGGGTGTTAGGCACTGGTTGATCTGACAGAGAATGACCCAAATGTCCAAAAAAGCCAGCTCTGTGTTTGGAACAATGGTTCAAAAAGTACCATTGTAAATAATGAAACTATTTTTTTGTATACAGATGTGTATTTTTTTCATGAATCATGAATAATTCATAAGTTAGACTAGGAAAATTTCACTTTTTTTCATATAAGGAAATGTATTTTTATAACAGTGCACCTAATTTGTTTAAAATTTTACTTTTATTAAGTGCCATTTTTTAGCAGTAGTAGTATTTTTTTTATCATCATTTATATGAATAAAATTGATAAACTATTGATAAGTATTTGTGTTTTCCCTTTGTTTCTCATCTAAAGGTTGGAATGCACATATGTGTCAAGTGGCATTAGGAGAAAAAAAATACCAGACAGTGCTGAGGACGCACATAAGCATCATGCCTTAAAATTTACTTAGAACATTTCTATGTACCATAAAAAGGTATTATCAATTAATAAAGTATTTAAGGATGATTATTAAAAAAAATGAGAAGGCATTATGCAAAGATATAAAATCCCCTGGTGGCAGTGAACATGTTAAAGTATTTATATTTTTTTGTTTGGTTTTTGGTGCTGTTTCATAATTTTTATAGATTTATTATGGAGTAAATTTTAGTTTTTTAATGACACTGTTGTGGCACAAGTATGGTATGTGTGCAGGTTGTTTTTTATGCAGGAAGGAGGGACTGTGGGCAAACACCTGTCCCTCCTCCCATAGAAAGAAAGAAAGAAAGGAAGAGAACTAAAATCAAGGTCCAAAGTTTTTGAGATTCATGGACACTGTGTTTGAAAGATTAAAATTCATGGACTGAGGAAGTTTGTTCCAAAGTTGACTGGTTGAGTAGATGAAGATTGAGAATACTAGTTAACTGTTGTGTTAGAAAGTTTCACAAAGAAAGTATGATAATATGTTGGAAGTCTGGTACTGCAGGAGGAACACAATTAGAGAGTTTAAAAGAGCAGTACCCATTGTAATGATAGTAGAGAGAGAAATTGAAGGCAGGAAGACACGGGAAATTGATGAAACAAAGCGCTTTTGATTCAACCTAGTCAAGTTGAGCTGTGTGGTTGAGCCACTCCACATGTGAGAAGTGTACTCAGTACACAAGATGGTGCGAGTGAACTCTGAAGCTATTCTCTTCATTATACTTTTCCTCCTTTCCTATAAATCTTCTTGCACAACTATTCTGTTTGCAGTGGTTGTCAGAGGAGGTGCAGAGCTTTGTCTGTGTTCTCTCTACTTTGTGTTTATATTTATAAACACACAAACCAAGAAAAGTAGCAAACATGATAGTAAATTTTCAGTATCCTTTATTTTCATTTGTTTTTTTAATTTTTCCTTTATTTTCCCTTTCTTTCTTGGGCTATACTTGAGTGGATATCTTGTGGTCTTTTTTTAGCCCATAACTTTTTAAAAAACCAAACCAAACTCACTCACTCAGCTGATCTTTTTCCATGTTTCACGTATCTTGTGAGCAGTCCAGCATGCTCTCAAACATGCTTCTCTTCCTATTCTTTACTACATAATATATGTGCATTTTCCACACTACTACATAATCTTGAAATTAAAAAAAAAAAATATTGCATCAACTTCAAGAGCCTCAGAGTCCCCTGAAGAGGGGACCATAAATGTCCCTACTTTTGGCTTCCCTGCTGCCAATACTGGGAATGCAGACCCAGGCAGTAGGGCTGGATCTGCTGCTGCCTATTTGAGATGATGTGGGCCTCTGTTTGATTCACTTTTCATAAACTTCTGCAACATTTGTGGCCTCTCAAATTTTCAATCTGTTGAACACTACCTCTCCTCTAAACCTTACCTTCGCTTTCTCACTGAAACTGGGATGTCTGGCAGCAAATCCTTTTCTGTAGGGAGATAGATGGACTTGCCTTACTTTCTCTATACTCAATTTCACTCGAAAGGTGGATGTTGCATACACACACATACACACACACACACACACATACACACACTACCATGCAAATTATTATGGATTTTTTCTGAAATAACATTTTCTTCCAAGATGCTTCCATGACATGATAATTTTTATGAATTCTAAAGACGCATCTTGACGAGCATTTTAGTCCGAACAAGCAGACAGTGCAGAGCAGAATTCAACTAATAAGTATGTGTCGCTGAGCTGACTGTGCCAAACATTTTCTGTCGCTTGTCAGTAAATAGTGCATTCTCAAAAGGATTCAGTTGCTCATTGGTGCACAGTCAGGATGGGTGTTTGCCAAACATTTTCCGTTGCGTGTCAGTAAATAGTGCATTCTCAAAAGGATTCAGTTGCTCATTGGTGCGCAGTCAGGATGGGAGTTCGCGCTGTTCCAGCTATTTGGTGTGTTTTATTTTTTATCATGGAGTGGGACAGAGAGAAATGTTTAACCTTACATTCTCTTCGATTTCCTCTTCTTTTTGGCTAAGGAATAAATAATGAAGAAAGCACCTGCTGCCACTGTCAAATCCATATTTACACTGAGTAAAATGGTGGGAATAAGACGAGCACCAGCAAACACACAGAATACAGTGAGCTTGCGCTTGAACAGCTCATTCAGTTCATTCGTGCACTGTCGGTTCGTTTGGTTCATTCAGACTAAAATGCTCAAGTCAAGATGCACCTTAAGACTTTTGAAACCAGTATGCACTGGTATACGCTTCATTTCCTCCCTCGCCTCCTTTCTCCCACTTTTCTCTCCCACACCTGCCCTCCACTCGCTGCTGCTGCTGCTGCTGCTGCTGTTGCCTCGTGGTTCTGCATTGCCAACTGAGTAGTCTGTGCTTTTGTCTTCGGCCTAGACACGTGTGTGTGAGTGGCATGTGTGTTGCAATATGATTTGATGTGTACCATTGTGTGTTTTGTTATGCTATTGTGCTTTTTTTTCAGATTTACTTAAAATAACTAAATTTAAAAGAATGAGCAAAAGACAAGATGCGAGTCCTTGAAAACATGGACAAATTCAAGTCTTACTGAAACACTCCTCTCTCTCAAAATGAAATAGCAAAAAAAACTCAATGTATCAACTCAAACTGTCAATGCAATTAAGAAAAAAGGTAGATAAAGGAGAAACTGGGATCGTTAAAAGAATTGGAAACTGTGGTAGAACAAGAAAAACAACACCCAGACAGGACAGATTAATTTTTAAAAATCGCCTTACGTGACAGGAGAACATCATGCACAAACATAGGAAGTATATTGGCAGCAGAAGGTGTTGTTGTGCATCACACAACCATAAACAGGAGGCTACTGGAAGCTGGACTGCGAGAATATCGCCCTAGAAAGAAGCCATGACTTATTCAAGCAATGAATAAATCACGCTTTGAGTGGGCCAAGCAACATGTAGAGTGGACTGTCGATGACTGGAAGAAGGTAAAATTATTTTAGAAACAATCTTGTTGATAATAAGGTTAACAACAATAACATTGCTGTAAATAGAGGGTATGTTGCCATGTTACCACTATCATCATGTTAAAGTTTATTTATTGCACTATGCTCCTACTCATCTGTAATGTCTTAATGTGTTTCAGGTGGTGTTTTTGGACGAATCAATCATAGCATTACTCAATGATTGTGTCCAAACTGTGAGACGACAACCAGGAGAGAAATTTATGAAATTTATCCCTCAATGCCTGAAGAAAACAATAAAATTCCCACAGAAGATCATGGTGTGGGGAGTTATGGCAATACATGGGATAAGCCACTTGCACACTGTTGAAGGCACCATGAACCAAGACAAGTACATACACATGGTAGAAAACTGTTTGATGCCATAAATAAGAGATTGGTTTGGTGAGGAACCATGCATATTCCAGCAAGACTCAGCCCCATGTCACACCGCAAGAAGGGTCAAGACATGGATGACACAAAATGGTCTTGCACTGCTCCCTTGGGCTGGAAATTTACCAGATATGAATCCGATAGAGAATTTGTGGAATGTGTTGAAAGACGAGATCCAGCAAACACCAATTACTACCAAAACTGAACTCGTTGCATGTCTCATCAAAGTTTGGTTCCATTTGCCGAAAATCAAAGATTTGTGCCAATCTTTGATTGTTAAGATGCCAAGACGAACAAAAGCACTGTTAAAAGCCAAGGGAGGTCAAACAAAGTACTAAGACAACTGATGTGAGAGGAAAGACAGAGGAAAAAGAAAAGGTGGAGGGGACAGTCGAAGTGGAAAAAGACCAAGGACTGCAGGGTCGAGCCCCATCATCCTTGGGTGCTAGGGCCGGGAGGGCGCACATGAAACCTCCAGAAACAAGCATGTACAAATGAACACAAAGAGCACTCAAGAGCACAAGCTTAGAACCCCCTTGCGGGGGTATACATATACATATATATATATATATATATATACATAATATATATATATATATATATATATATATATATATATATATACATATACACACAATGACCTAACTTGGTTTATCAGGGTTCTGACCTGTCACCAACTCTTTTCCTTTTATTTATCAATGATCTTTTTTAAGTAGCACTTTCTTTCATATCCACTCCTATGCCACTGATTTCACTCCACTTCTTCCCTAGTTTTGCAAAGCATCCCTGTCAACAGCTGCTTCATGCTTTGCATAGGATGGCTATGGTTGCCCCCCTCTCCCCCTGACCAAATTCAGCCTGACTAAATATTTTTTAGGAAAAGCCCAGTACAGGTCACCCTTGCTTTAGACAACTTCTCTTAATACAATTTTGCTATTCTGCAATGACCCTACTTCTACCACTGTCTGTATGAGAAAAATTTGCAATTATGCAACTGGCTAGGTTGGATGTGCGAAGCTTGTGCAACCAATGTAAGTGCACATGGACTCCACTCTGCAGTTGGTGTGAATGGAGTGATGACACAGCCTGCACGCTTCCTCAATCTCTCTCGCTCAGTGTCACATTGTCCATTGTTGCCTGTGGACTTGTGCTACTTGCTTTTATCTTGTAGTGTGTGGATTTGCCATAATTGTTGACTTTAGTGCAATGAGTATTCAAGTAAATAGTTTTTTTATGCAGGAAGGATGGGCCAAGGGGAAGTTACTGTGAAAGACCCCCCCCCCCCCCCCTCCCTATTTCCTAATATGAGAAGAGAGCCAAAATCAAGGTTCAGGGCTTTGGAGATGTCTAGACACTCTGCACTTGAAAGATTGGAGATCATAGATAGGAGGAAAGGTCGTTTGAGGAAGATTGTTAGAGAGTTTGACAGAAAAGGAATGAGAATGTGTAGAAAGTCTGGTGTTGCATGTTCTTAAAGGAGGAGACATGCAATTAGTGTGTTCAGAAAAGTAGTGTTTGTTATAATAGTGATGATAAAGAGAGAGAAAGAGTGGCAACATTGTGGTAGAGACAGTGTGAAGATGGTCAGTAAGATGCAGGGAATTGATAAGATGATGAAAAGCCTTTGATTCCACCCAGTCAAGTAGGGCTGTGTTGGTTGAGCCACTCCACTCATGAGAAGTGTATTCCATTCAGGGATGGACAAGACTCCTATACAAAAACAGCAACTTAGCAGGAGTGAAGAAACTGTTGAGGTGCTACAGCACACCTAACCTCTTAGAACCTCTTAGAGAGTATATGTGATCTTTCCAGGAAAGATCACAAGAAAAGGAAATACCAAGAACATTGAAGGTAAGGGATAGTTGTGTGGAAGATTGTGATGAAGAGACAGATGGAGGAACTGAGTTTTTGAGGCATTGAAAGCCACAACATTTTTCTCTACCTGTCAGAGATGGCAGAAAGATCAGAGGTCAGGTGGACCATAGTCATTCTACACAAAGCATGGAGTGACTTGAAAGGAATGCTTTATAAAGGGGTGGATAAGTGAAGAGTGGTATCATTGGCATGGAAGTGGATAGGGTAGGATGTGCAATAGATCATTGATATATAAAAGGAAAAGAGTGGGTGACAGGACAAAACCCTGAGGAACACCACTTAATAGCTTCAGGAGAAGAACAGTGGCCATCTACTCTCAAGGAAGATGGCCAGTAATCTATAGAGCAGCTATAGATTGACCAGAAAGGAAATCAGGAATGAAGGCACAGATAGAATGAAAGTTGGCAGTTTGAAAATTAAAGATTTGTACCAGACTCTGTCAGAACCTTTTGATATGTCTAGTGCAATAGCAAAAGTTTCACCAAAGTTTCACAGTAGAACATCTCTTGCAGAACCCATACTGATGATCTGAAAAGAAGATGTGAGAAGAGAGGTGTTTAAGAATCTTCCTATTAAGGATAGATAAAAAAAGGTTGAGAGCAGTCACTTTTCTTTGGGAGAGGCTGAATGAAAGTGAACTTTCATCAGGAAGGAAAAATACCAGATGAAAGAGTTTACATAGGTAGGATGTCAGCACAGAAGCGGTGTTCTTGAGAATAACATTAGGGGCACCATCAGGACTGTACACCTTCTTGGAGTTGAGCCCAGATAGGGCAGAAAGAACATCTTTGGAAGAGATTCTAATTTCTGACATAATAAAGTCAGAGGGAGGAGGAGATGGAGGAACAGCACTGGAATTGTTCATGGTTGAGTTGGAGGTGAAAGTAAGTTTGAGTAAAGTGTTCAGCTTTGTCAGAAGAGATGGAAACTGAGCAATTGGAATGGAAAAGAGGGAGAGAAGAGTAAGTAAAGTTGTTGGAGAGGTTCTTATCCAATTCTAATTCTTCTTGTTCTTTCTGGAATTTAGCCAAGTTTTCTCATTTTTGTCAGATGAAAGAATTTTTGGTGTTGAACAGATTTTGCACAATTCTGGGCAGAAATGTAATTTAAGTGAGAGTTGAGTTTGATGGGGACAATATCTTCTGAAAGCCTCTTCTCTTTTGTGGATAGCGTTAGTAGTAGGAAGAGAATATGGAATGTATGCCTCCATGCCTAAGAGAATCATCTCTGTGATGCAATCAGCACATTTGGAAGGGCCTCAGCCATGGAAGCAGTAATCATTCCATGTGAAATCAGAAGTACTGCCCAAGGGCCTCCCAATCAGCGGTGCCAAAATGCCAAACGTGCCCCCTCTGCGGAGGATCCAAAGGCTGAATTGGAGTGATAGGACAGGGAACAGATATAAGATTGTGGTTGGAGGAGCCCAACAGAAAAAAGTTTGACAGAGTAAGAAGAAAGATGTTGGGAATAAATCCAGAATGTTGGGCCTATCCCCAAGGCAATCAGTTGTATGAGTAGTAGGGTGCATCAAAAATGGCAACTTTCAAAAATTGATTTGGCACTACGTTATTATGGTTACATTCCCTAAAAAAAATTCACATGCAAAATTTCAGGTCAATTGATTAATATCTACTGGGTCCACCTAGCTCCTGAACTTTTACAAAAATGACAATTTTTAGGATAAATTGCCTTAAATTATTTTTTTCACATATAACCTTTATTTTATTGAATTGAATGATCCTTAAGGTACTATAGGCCTAGTATGTTTAGTTTGCTTGTGTTTAAGCCATAGCTACTATTAATAAACATCATTTGCCATCATGAAATACCTATAGCTATTTTTTCTTATTTTCAGGCATGTAGACTACTTTAATATTAATCTATGTTTCTATTACAGGTCAATTTTTGATATATGTTGGTGATAATAGTTGATATATAATATAATGGATAATAGTGGTAAAGCCAGTGAAGCCACTTCTAGTGGTAAAACTTGTTCAAGTGGTGCAGATAAAGTTGATGTAAAAACACGAAAAAAACCCTGTATATTTGGATTAGGTCCTGGCATCACAAATAATGATGCAAAGATTGTAGGATGTCACTTGCCAACAAGTGAACAAGTTCTTAGATGTTTCCTATTTCACCAGCAACAGGGTCTAAAAGAGAGAACTAAGCGAGATATAGCTAAAATTGTTTTAACAGAAATTCAACCATTCTACAATAAAGCCAACATACCAATGATTACTGAGAAAAAAGCATGTGAGAAAATAATTTTGTAGTCAGAAAAGAATGCGAAACTGAGAGAAATTCCATTGAAAAGAAGAGAGCTACAAAGTACAAAGACAAGACTAGAAGATATGGAAATGCAACTTAAAATGACTTTTCCACTGTGGATTAAAAATGCCAAAAAAATTATGAGTAATCCAGAAGATATACAATTTCTTCAATCTATGCAAGGGGATAGAATTGCTTCTTTTGGAGCTCATGATCAAACTTTAGCATCCAAAATGAAGCGCATTAATTTTCGAAAATGTGAAGAAAATGCGAGAAAAGAAAAGGAATTGAGAGACACTGAAGCTTCTTGCAGTTATGTTGAATTAGAAAGCAGTAGCACAAGCAATACAACTACCATTGAGAGTGAGTCAGAAGCTAATGATGGAGCTGAAAAAGATGGAAAATCCACACAGTCAACAGTCTGTTTAGGTACTCAAGCTATCATTCCTCATGACATTCTGAAAAGACCGAAACTTGTTTCTTTGGCATCAAGAATGAAAATGACTGGCACAACAGGCTGCATTCACAAAAGCTTTTGTTGAAGAATGTGGTGGTAACACTAAGGCAGTGGCAACTTCATATGTTACAGCTGATAGAGCAAGACGCGAAGTAGCCCCAAAAATTTCAAGTTCCATTAAAAAATCCTGGAATCCTCCTAAATTGGCCTCTCTTCATTGGGATTTGAAAATAATTTCTACTCTGCAGGATAAATATGTTACAGAAGAACAATTAGCTGTATCAGTTGGGAATTCAATGGATCTCAAACTGGTGGCAGTGGCCAATCTGGGAAAAACTTGACTGAAGAAGTTATGAAGCTACTGAAATTGTGGAACTGCTCTGATTCAATAGTGAACTTGGTTTTTGACACTACAGCAACCAACACGGGACATGTGAGTGCTGCATGCATAACTATCCAACAAGAGATTGGACGGCCTTTATTATGGTCTGCATGCAGGCATCATGTTGGTGAAGTTATTATGAGTCATGTGTTTCAGGACATGAAAGTAGAAACTTCGAGTGGACCAGAAATTAATGTCTTTAACAGATTTCGAGAAAAGTTTCAGTGGATTTCCAAGGATGAAAGATTGAAAAAAATTGACTTCAATCAGTACTCCAAAGCTGTCCAGGAGATTCTTCAGGAATGGACTGATTATGCAATTCAAATAAGTAATATAGAAAAGCAACATACACGATATGACTACAAACAATTTTCTGACTTAGTTGTGTTATACTTAAATGCAGGACCTAGTGATAAGGATATAACCCTTCAGCGACCTGGTGCTATACATAGAGCCAGATGGATGAGTAAAGCAATATATGCTCTAAAAATTGCATTACTAGAAGATAATATCTCGAAACTACCTTCAGTAACAATCACAAACAAGCAACAAATTCTGAAACTAAGAGACTTTGCAACCTTCATTTCACTGATTTACTACCCATGGTGGATGACCTGCTCTTCAGTTCTTGATGCACCATGGCACGATTTGCAGCTTCACAAAAAGCTTCTTAGATATGAGGAAGTAAACAAGCAAATAGCAAATAGTGCTCTAACATCTTTGAAATGTCATCTCTGGTACCTTTCATCAGAGATGATTCCTCTTGTATTATTCAGCAATTTGGTTCCAAAAAATGAACTTTGTGCTATAACAAACCATCTACTTTCCTATAAACCACACAAGATTGAGACAGTGGTTCCAGAAGGTAGACATGGATCTAGTTTTGGAAAGCCTAATTTCCCTACCAATCTACGATCGGAAACCACACTAGCTGACTTGGTTGACAAAAACTCATGGTTCATATTCTCTTCACTACAGTTAGACTGATTTTTTAATGGTTGAGATTGTTGAATGGAAAACAACAGCATCATTTATATATTCTAAAGAAAAACTTTTGCCTATAAATGTCATAAATGATGGCTCTGAGAGGGCAGTAAAACTATGCAGTAACTTTTATGAGGCTGCAAGGACTGAAGAACATCTTCAAAATGTTCTCCAAGTTGTAGAAGCTGACAGAAAAGCCACTCCTAATCTGAGAAAGAGACGAGCTTCTTCTTCATCTGTTTTAAAAGAAAAAAGGACAAAGAAGAAGAATTAAGATATCAATAAGCAATAAATCAATTTTTACAAGTATTTTATCATGAAATACCATTTTTAATAGGTGGAGGTGGTCAGTGGGATGCTTGGCAAGTTGGGTCCTCATCCCGCATCCTGGTAACTCACTTCATGATTCTCTGAATAATACAAAAAAAAGTCTAAAAAGACAGATAATTTCATGAATTGAGGCTAAAACTTGCCTAAAACTAACTATATTTACAATTTTTTTTTCAAACAAAATCTACAATGCTTACACACAAGATTTTCTAGTAAAACCATAAAATTCCACAATTGTCAAATTTTCATCTTCGAGGTGGACCACTAAATATTGTCAGAACAGCTTGAAACATGGACACTGAAGGTTTGTTGGGGATTGTAACCATAATATCATAGGGCCGAATCAATATCCGAAGTTCGAAATTTCGCCCCTTATAGGCTGATGCACCCTAACTTGAGTAGGGTGCTGTACAATCTGCTCAAGGTCATTCAAGATAGAGAAGTTGTTAACTAGTTTACCAGGGGTGTTAGTAAAATGAGAGAAAAGCCAAAGGTGGTGGTGAATTTTGAAGTCTCCTAAAATGGAGATTTCAGTATATAGAAATTGGAGGATTTGAGTTTGAGAATATGAGAACAAGTTTGGTCATTGTGTACATATACCCAACATCTACCTTTGGAGTGAAATTGAGTATAGAGGAAGTAAGAGGGTACAGAAAAGGGGTTGCTATGAGTTGTTCCAGACACTCAAGTTTCAGTGAGGTTTAGAGGAAGGGAGGTGGTGGTAAACAGATTGAAAATTTGAGTAAAGGTGAAAATGTTGCAGAAGTTTATGAAAAGTGAATCATGCAGAGGCCCAGAACACCTTGATTGGGCAGTAGCAGATCCAACCCCAGTGTCTGGGTCTGTTTTTCTGGTATCAGCAGAAGTCAAGAGTCAGATTAGGGACATTCACAGTCCCCTCCCCAGAGGATTCCAAGTCTCTTGAAGTTGCCTCTTTATATATACACTGTATGATCAAAAGTATTCAGACACCCCGGAAAATCCGCATTTCTGCAAATATCACCTTCGCCGAAAGGTATGCTGGGAAAAAGCGTGGCGAAACTATAATGCTGAGGTGTTCTGTTAAGTTATCAGTAACTGTTGTGAAGCCATGCCGCGCGGATGTGAACTCTCCGAGTTCCAACGTGGACTCGTCATCGGATGTTATTTAAGTAACGTTTCTATACGAAACATTGCAGCCAAACAGGATATACCAAAGTCGACTGTAGCGGATGTTATCATGAGATGGAAGCACGACGGTGCAACTAACGCAAAAAAATGTTCCGGACAACCACGCAAACTGACGGAACGTGATAGAAGAAGTCTGGTACGACATGTCAAGAAGTCCCACACGTCCTCTGCCGCTTCCATCGCTGAGGAGGTAGGAAGAGCATCCGGTACCTCCGTTAGTACTGTAACTATCCGCAGAGAGATGCACAGACTCGGTTATTATGGTAGAGCAGCTGTACACAAGCCACTGATTACAAAAGTTAATGCCACGCGTCGTTTGGCCTGGTGTGTCTCCCGTCGTTCCTGGACCGTGGAGGACTGGAAAACTGTTCTTTGGAGCGACGAGTCGCGGTATTCACTCTTCCAGTCTGATGGGCGTGTTTGGGTGTGGCGACAGCCCGGAGAACAGCTTCTTCCTGACTGTGTACGTCCAACGGTGAAGTTCGGTGGAGGGTCCATCATGGTATGGGGTTGTTATACCCACTACCATGAACGCTGATGTTTATCTCGACGTTCTGGACAATTCGGCCCTCCCTACACTGTGGCAATACTACGGAGATGGCCATTGTTTGTTTCAACAGGATCGAGCTCCCTGCCATACTGCAAGGCGTGTGCAGGACTGGTTTCATGAAAATAAGGTGGATTTGTTAGACTGGCCTGCTCAGAGCCCCGATCTCAACCCAATCGAGCACATGTGGGACGAACTGGAGCGACAGATACGAAACCGCACACCACGCCCGGCTTCACTTGCATCTCTTGCCTCGATGTGTTGACGCTGTAATAAAAGCAAAGGGTGGACCTACTGGTTACTAAATGCCATAATAAAACCATTTTTACCAAAACCATGTGGTGTCCGAATACTTTTGATCATATAGTGTATATATATATATATATAAAGGGTGATCCAGAGAAATGGGACCCAAAAGAAACCCCTGTAACTCTTAAAGTATAAGTCCTTTTATAAAATCATACGCATCATTCGAAAGAGGATAGTTACAAGTTTGTACAGGATTGTATAGGTTTTGACAATACAAGACAAGATAAGATACAAAACAAAATAAAAGTGTTAGTTAAAACTAACCCTTCAAGATGACTGCATGGACTGTGGAACAGCTGTGTTTCATAACTGAGCAATATTATGAGCATGGAAGAAGTGTAGTTTCAGCTCAAAGATCTTTCAAGACAAATTTTCAGATGTCAAAATCACCTTCTAAGAGCTGAAACTACACTTCTTCCATGCTCATAATATTGCTCAGTTATGAAACGCAGCTGTTCCACAGTCCATGCAGTCATCTTGAAGGGTTAGTTTTAACTAACACTTTTATTTTGTTTTGTATCTTATCTTGTCTTGTATTGTCAAAACCTATACAATCCTGTACAAACTTGTAACTATCCTCTTTCGAATGATGCGTATGATTTTATAAAAGGACTTATACTTTAAGAGTTACAGGGGTTTCTTTTGGGTCCCATTTCTCTAGATCACCCTTTATATATATACAGGGCATCCCAAAAAAATGTATACACACTTTAACAGCTGATAGCTCAATTGATGTTTCTTTCTTTCCAAGTTAAACCCATTAGAATTAATAATGGCAGTCAGACTAAGCTTTGAACAAAGGAAATTCATTCTAAAATGCTACTGGAAGTGTGAAAACGCAGTTGAAGTGCAACGACAGTTTAGGAGGGAGTTTCAAACAGATCCACCAACGCGACTTACCATCACTCGAATTAGATAAGTTTGAAGCCGATGGAACTGTTCAGAATGTCCACAAGAAGCGTTCCGGAAGACCACGGACATCGACAAGCCCCACAAAGCAAGAAAGAGTACTGGAAACGTATCACCAAAGTCCAAGAAAATCTGTGCGGCAAGCGAGTCGTGAGGTAGGAATTTCAGAATCATCTGTCCAACGCATTTTGAAGCGCTGTCAATGGAAAAGTTACATTCCAAGATTAGTCCATGCTATTAATGAAGATGATCCGGACTGAAGAGTGGAGTATTGCAAGTGGTACTTGGCACGATGTGGATGTGGATTGGACGAAGGGGTTTCGTAGAATACCCTCTGCGTTCACCAGACCTCACACCACTAGATTTTTTATGGGGATACTTAAAAGACAAAGTCTACGCTATAAAACCTGCAACAGTCGCTGAATTGAGAGCAGCCATTGAACGAGAATGCACACAAATACCAAACGAAATGTTTTGTGATGTTTGCGATTCCATTGCTTCGCGTTATCAGCAGTGCATGGACCAGAACGGACGTCAGTTTGAAAACAGGCATTGACAAAACAATTAAATAATGTCTGTAGATTCTATTACATTTTGAAAATGAAATGTATTTTAATAAACACTGCCTTTATAATTATTTAAAGTGTGTATACATTTTTTTGGGATGCCCTGTGTATATATATATATATATATATATACAGTATGTCCCACAAAAAAGTACACCCAACTTTAGATTGTACTAACTCCTCCAAAAATTGAGATATTTTGGATCTGTTTGTTTGATTTAATATAGCAAATTATTCTTTGTTAACATTCAAATTTATTCATGTTTAAACGAATTAGTGTTTAAGCATCTGCTTTTAACTGAAGGGTACAAAAAAATGGATTGCGTAAAATTGGTCAATGAAAAAATAATGTGTGCGCTATCGATGTAATGAAAAGACAAATACATAATAATAGATACTTTAACATAATTTTAATAAGATACAAAGCATATTTTTCTTTATTCCTTATTACAAAAGTTATGCTTAGTTTCATTTTATTTCAACATGACCGCCATTCCTATCGATACAAATCTGGAGTCGAGCTCTCATCTTCCCCATCACTCTTTTGATAAGATCTGTATTGTCTTTTAACAAGTTGATTTCAGCTGTGATGCGAGTCCTCAAATCATCTAAATTGATAGGTTGTGATGCAAATACTCTATTTTTCAAATGACCCCATAAAAAGTAATCACACGGGATCAAGTCAGGGCTTCTGGGAGGCCATTCAATGTCATGGCCTGTAGCAATTACTCTTTGGTGGAAGACTTCCTGCAAGCATTCCTTCACAATAACTCTCCTGTGAGCAGGAGCTCCGTCTTGCACCCACCAAATACGATTAAATCAGTTTCCATAAGGCTTATGGAAACCGATTTAATCGTATTTGGTGGGTGCAAGACGGAGCTCCTACTCACAGGAGAGTTATTGTGAAGGAACGCTTGCAGGAAGTCTTCCACCAAAGAGTAATTGCTACAGGCCATGACATTGAATGGCCTCCCAGAAGCCCTGACTTGATCCTGTGTGATTACTTTTTATGGGGTCATTTGAAAAATAGAGTATTTGCATCACAACCTATCAATTTAGATGATTTGAGGACTCGCATCACAGCTGAAATTAACTTGTTAAAAGACAATCCAGATCGTATCAAAAGAGTGATGGGGAAGATGAGAGCTCGACTCCAGATTTGTATCGATAGGGATGGCAGTCATGTTGAAAGAAAATGAAACTAAGCATAACTTTTGTAATAAGGAATAAAGAAAAATATGCTTTGTATCTTATTAAAATTATGTTAAAGTATCTATTATTATGTATTTGTCTTTTCATTACATCGATAGCACACACATTATTTTTTCATTGACCAATTTTGCGCAATCCATTTTTTTGTACCCTTCAGTTAAAAGCAGATGCTTAAACACTAATTCGTTTAAACATGAATAAATTTGAAAGTTAACAAAGAATAATTTGCTATATTAAATCAAACAAACAGATCCAAAATATATCAATTTTTGGAGGAGTTAGTACAATCTAAAGTTGGGTGTACTTTTTTGTGGGACATACTGTATATAAAAATTTTGAAATGATTGTTGTGTAAGATTCATGTATATGAAGTGAAGTTTAGGTGAAGTGTGTGTTTGAGAGTATGCTGGACTGCTCACAAGGTAGATGAGATATGGAAAAAGATCAGCTCAGGAGGCCAGTAACAGGAGAAATGGGAGTTCTAGCACTGTCTATGCTTTATATCCCCCCCCCCCCTTGAGTACTTCCCTGATTGACTGGTATCTACAATTTTCTCCTCACATTGTGCACAGCCAATGAGAAAGTGGAAATTAATTTTAAGTAATTTGTGTAATCTGGCAAAATCATGGTTTTGGTTCAGTGTTGATATATTTCATGCAGGAAAAGGAAAGCAGGAGTAGTGACATTTCGCTCCAATCACTGGAGCATTCTCAAGCTTGAGAATGCTCCAGTGATTCAAGTTTAATGTTGCTACTACTCCACTTTTCCTCTGTGAAATATCTCAATTTATGCAATGCATGCAAGATATTGTTCAGGAAACTGATACCGTTTGCCTTAAGCTTGAAGCTCTCTTCATTGAAATATAGAATTTTTTTTAATTTAAAAAATTTAAGATGCATGTTTCATTTAAGATTTCCTTTTAGGTGTACGAAGTAGGAACTTTGTTTATGTGAGCCAGAATTGTCACACTTCATTTGATGCTTTTATTATTCATCTTTAAGTTTGAGTTTTATCATTAATTGCGACTGACTTCAGTCCTAACTTAAATTCAGAAGTCAAAAGGCAAAATGGAAGTGAAAATGAAACAAACTAATTCATTTACTCATAATTCAAAGTAAAATTCAAAATTCAATTTTGATTTCATCACTCAAAGTTAGTCAAAGACAAAATTGAATTGTAAACAAATCTCAGGATTTAAACTTTATATCATTTTTCAAAGCAAGCAAAAATTTTAGGTCAGTTAAAATATAGACAGATAAAATTCAATCAGCTCATCCATCCAGTAAAAGTTTTGGTGCTTTGTTTTTGACTCTTTATATATGCATTTCAATTTTGTTTTAGTGTTGGGAAGCTTTCTTTAACAGAAATTAGCCTTGCTTTTTAACTTGGAAGTAGAATACACTTCAGATTTGGGTAAAGTCAAGGTTGAAATTGAGAGAGTTAATTTTAACTTTAAATTCTAACAAAGTAAAAATAGTTAAAAGTTTAAAACTTTTTACTTGATAAGCATAATTATTATTATTATTATTATCATCATTAGTATGATGTATGAATAATTTCAGTATGGTAATGAGTTTTATAAAAAAAATGTTGAATGTGGTCATTATTGTTTTCCAGACAGGTAAAAATAAATCAGAAAGAAGAGTTAACATACAGAAAATGACTGCAGCTGACTTCATGAACAAAGAATATATTAATACCAGAGGGAGAGAGGAAAAGTATCAGTGTTCATTTTGTTCTTATCAAACCAAGGTGCATCACAAACTTAAAAGTCATTTAAGAATTCACACTGGTGAAAAGCCTTTTAAATGTGACACTTGTTCCTACAGTGCATCACAAATTGGGAGTCTCAAGAGACATTTAAGAATTCACACTGGAGAAAAACCTTTTAAATGTGACACATGTTCTTACAGTGCATCAGATAGTTCTGCTCTTAAGAATCATTTAAGAATTCACACTGGTGTAAAGCCCTTTAAATGTGACATTTGTTCCTACAGTGCATCAAATAGTTCTACTCTTAAGAACCATTTAAGAATTCACACTGGTGAAAAGCCTTTCAAATGTGACACTTGTTCCTACAGTACATCACAAATTGGGAATCTCAAGAACCACTTAAGAATTCACACTGGTGAAAAGCCTTTCAAATGTGACACTTGTTCTTACAGTGCATCAGATAGTTCTGCTCTTAAGAACCATTTAAGAGCTCACACTGGTGTAAAGCCTTTCAAATGTGACACTTGTTCCTACAGTGCATCAAATAGTTATGCTCTTAAGGTCCATTTAAGAATTCACACTGGAGAAAAACCTTTTAAATGTGACACTTGTTCCTACAGTGCATCACAAATTTGTAGTCTCAAGAGACATTTAAGAATTCACACTGGCGAAAAACCTTTTAAATGCGATATTTGTGCTTACACTGCAGCATACAAAAGTAGTCTTCGAGTGCATTTAAGAGTTCATACTGGAGAAAAACCTTTTAAATGTGGTATTTGTTCTTACACTGCAGCACAGAAATGTAGTCTTGAATACCATTTAGGAGTTCATACTGGAGAAAAGGCCCAACAAAAACATATGTCGGTATGACACAATAAACTGGACCATTGGAGAAAAGAAAAGAACGTAATCCTAGCGACAAATCAACGCTAAGCCAAGTTCAGATATAGTTGAAGTGTTTGGCTTCGGGTGGAAGCCCCACTTACAGCTATTTAAAATACTAAAAGGAGTATAAACCAAAAAAGAGAAAAGCAGCATAGAAAAGTACTCTTCAAAAGCATTTAGGAGTTTATAGTGGAGAAAAACCTTTTAAATGTGATATTTGTTCTTGCACTACAGCATGGAAAAGTTGTCTTTAAAAGCATTTAAACAACTACTATGTAGAGTAAATGTTGCAGTTAATGGACTAGTTCCAGTCAATACAGACCTTACTGAACTTAACCAAGTAAATTACGCTGTTGGCCTATACATGCAACAGAAACTTGTCCCAAACTTTAGTCCAAAGTCCCCTAGCCAAAGGTGCAATCCAAAACCCCCTCCTTGAAAAGTTAAATTAACTAAACAACTTACACAAGCCAGATGAGAATCAAACCAATTAAAGCAATATTTCCAAGCACCCACACAACAGGGAAAACTCAAAAAACAAATAGGGAAAATAAAGAGGAAATATAACCTGAGAGAGAATCAATTACATGACAAGGCGCTGGAATTGGAGGGAGAAATCCCAGCCATAGCCAATAGAATCAGGAATAAACAAAAGCAGATCAACATGAAAAACCATAACAAACAATTTTCATCAAACCCTAGAGGCTTTTACCAAAATCTCATTAGGGGAAAGAATAATAGTTCATGACCACCAGATCAAACCCAGCTGGAGGCATACTGGAAACCCCTCTTTGAAACCCCTGAACAGCATAATCAGGATGCTGCTTGGATAGAGACCATCAGGGTGGCAAATGAGGGTAAACCAGAAATGGAGGAGTTATTTATGACAGAAGACAAGATAAGAAGGAAACTGGCAAAATTCTCCAACTTTAAAAAACCTGGCCTAGACAAGCTCCCAAATTTCTGGCTGAAACAGGTCATGGCATTACACCACCATTATACTGCTGCCTTTCACAGGATTTTGCAGGGAGTAGAAGAAACACCAGAATGGCTTACAAGTGGAGACACAACCCTCATCCCTAAGACTCGCGAGACAAATCTCCCAGATAAATACTGCTCAATCTGCTGTCTCACCACCACCTATAAACTTTTTACAGGCCTAATTGCAGACAGTATGTATGAACACCTGGATGCTGGAGACTATCTGGAAAAAGAGCAGAAAGGATGTAGAAGAAACTGCTTAAGTACAAAGGAGCAGCTGATCATCAACAAAACTATCCTTGAAGACTGTAAAAAGAGAGGCAGAAACCTTAGTATGGCATGGATAGACTATCAGAAGGCATTTGATAGTGTCCCACACTCATGGATTTTGGAATGCCTTAAACTGTACAAAATCCACCCAACCATTATTAGCACTCTAACAAACCAGATGACAAAATGGCAAACAAACATCAATCTTACCCATGAAAATGGGAAAATATCCATTCCCCATGTCAAGATTATGAGGGGTATATTCCAGGGGAACAGCTGATCACCCTTACTATTCTGCCTCACCCTGGACCCCTTAGCAAACTACTTAGCAATAATAATAAGGGCTACAACCTCAGTCAAACTAGGCGAAGAAATCCTGACAGTGTACTGAACCATCTCCTGTTCATGGATGATTTGAAGCTGTATGCAGACTCTGACCAAAACCTGGAATGCCTATTAAGGATCATCCATGCTTTCTCTGGTGACACCAAAATGAAGTTTGGATTGGACAAGTGTGCTAAGTGTACACTTAGAGGGGGTAGGAAAATACAAACCAGAGGGGGTAGGAAAATACAAACCCATAACATCAATTTAGGAGGAGACACTGAGATCAAAGACTTGGAAGAGGATAGTTCCTACAAATATCTTGGGATAGAAGAAAGTGGAAATATAGAACACTGGCAAATGCGAGAGAAAATCAGTGGAGAGTATGTATGAAGACTGAAAAAGATCTGCAAAACCCAACTTACATCAAAGAATAAAATAACAGCTATAAGCCAACTTGCCATCCCTGTTATCAATTATAGTGTAGGGATCATAGACTGGCCACAATCAGAACTAAATAAACTGGATGTTGAGACCAGAAAGATCCTCACTCTAAACAGAACAACATATCGGAACCAATGTCTTCCCAGATTGTACCTACCAAGAAAACTGGGAGGAATGGGATTGACTGAGGTTAACCAGCTGCACCGATCATCGACCATCAGCATTGGGCAGTATCTAAAAAGTTTGAGTAGTCCTACAATAGCTCTGGTCCGTGAACACCATAACACAAGGGTAACGCAACATACTTCCATCACCAAACTGGCTCAGCACTTTGGAGGCAATAATATGACAGAAGAAGTAGAAACTGAAAGAGTACCAGCCACCTTAATAGCTAGGAAAAGTCGCAAAAGATTTGTTAAGGAACAACAGGCCAAGCATGCAGAAGAATGGGAACAACATCAAAGAGCTGGAAAATATTATGAAGAGTTACAGAAAGATTATATCAACAAAGAAGGATCATTGGAATAGTTAAGGAGAGGAGTTCTGCAATATGACGGAGAGCGACTAATAATGGGTGCCCAAGATCTTGCACTCCTAACAAATGCATTTAAAAAAATGGCAGGAATAAGTACTAATGATAGGTGTAGATTCTGTCATGTTGAGGTGGAAAGTGTTGGCCATCTAATATCAGGCTGCAGGGTGCTCCTGGCAGACGGGTACTATACAGCCAGACACAATAAAATTTGTAAATATATTCACTGGAAGATTATGATAGCATTAGAATTAGAATGCAATAAAAGTGTATGGGAACACACACCTGCACCAATTACTGGAAACAACCAGTATACCATATACTATGACAATAATCCCAACAGCCACTTTTATAGATAATTCTGCAGTAAAACCAGACATAGTGTGGGACAAGAGGGAAAGGAGTGCCTTACTTATTGAGGTCAGTGTCCCAAATGATTATGGCCTTAATAGAGCAGAAAGGGAGAAAATTACAAAATACCAGGCACTCATATATGATATGAAGAGAAACTGGAGATTGAAAGACACTGCCATTCTCCCCATCATAGTTGGGGCAACAGGTATGATGAAAAACAGCTTATCAACTTACTTGAACTCAATCCCAGGACAGCCCCAGGCCATAGAAATCCAAACGGGGGCACTAAAAGGAACGGTCCCCCGCCCCCAATCAAAAGAACACGATAGTTGAACAGTCAAAACCAGCAACAAAGAGGAATACCAACTTTTTAGATGTAGCAATACACTTCAATTACTAAATACCATCCAACAAATACAAAGCCAAATGTCAAATACGAGGATCCGAGAGCCGTACTGAATGCATACAGAAAGAAATTACATGTGATATCGGGATAAGTATCAAAACAGAGAAAGAAAGGAAAATTCTCGGATGATCACAGAGCAACGAAATAGGAAAATAAACAGAAAACGAATCTGAATTACATAAAGGGCAAAATGAAAGCGAAAAAATAAAAATAATCCAAGTCAACATTCAGAAACTTATACCAAACCATTCCCTGGACAAAGTCACATACCTGAAAGGACTCGTGCAAGAAACAAGAACAGACTTTACATGCCTCACGAAAACTCGTCTAAAGGACTGCCACACGAACTGTGAAAACTGCAAGTTTTGTATCGACAAAAAAGAAATAGAAATTGATAACTATAACATACTACGAGCCGACAGAACAGTAAGACGTAAAGGAGGATGTGCTATTTATACACGCGAAAAACATATGGCAGAAATGGCTATAGGTACTTCAAACAACTACGTAGTTAGTAGCAGCAGAAGTTGAAAATTTAATATGGTACTAATTGTAATATATAGACCCCCGAACACGTCAACTTTAAAATTCTCAGGAACTGGATGAAAGATTTACACTTCCCAACCCCAAATATTTTTCTGTGGTGATTTTAATTTCCCATTGATGAAATATAAAAGGATAAGAAGAAATATATGTATACACAGTGGTGGGCAGTATCTAGATACATGTATCGCCGATATGTATCGATCGATACTTTTGTATCGGTATCGCTTTAGCTACTTGACAAAAGTATCGATTTATCGGTATCGCTAAGGTCAATTTTCTTAAATGTATCGAAAAAAATCGATACTTCGATACATCGATACATTAATAAGAATTTTTAAATATTTAAATAGATGTTATAATATGACACTACTGAGTTATATTTATGAATATACATAAAT
Source organism: Bathynomus jamesi (assembly GCA_023014485.1). NCBI lineage: Eukaryota > Metazoa > Arthropoda > Malacostraca > Isopoda > Cirolanidae > Bathynomus > Bathynomus jamesi. Next base: position 20,218 of record JAJOZX010002049.1, on the reverse strand, counting down.
AATCAGTTCTGTTGAAGCATAAAAGTGTCCTCAATGAAACAACTAGGACTGCCAACATTTCGGGAAAATGAGCTTGATTTTCTCCAGGAATACCTAACCGTACTACAACCCATTGCAACAGCACTTGATAGGTTGCAGTCCGACAAAGAATGTTTTTATAGTTGCCTGCTTCCGACATTGTTAGCTGTAGAGAAGAAGCTAGAGCGTTTGAATTCGGAGGCATTGCGTCATTGTCAGCCACTTCTCAATGCAGTCACAGTAGGGTTCACTAAGCGGTTTGAAAAGTTTCTGTGCCTTGATGCGTCGCATGAGTGTAAAGCAGCAATACTGGCATCGTCTTCAAATCCTCTGTTCAAGTTAAAATGGATGACAATAAAAGGCAAATTTAATACTAACATTGTCAGAAAGAGGGTTCAAGAAATGTTGGTTAATGCTGTTAAGAGCCTCAGCGAGCAGACCCCCCAGCAACAACTAAGTGATGCTGCATCTGACGGAAGTGCAGATGATTTCTTCTGTTATGAGTCTGCTTCCACTAATGTCTCTGCAACCCAAGATTCCACTGAGATGGAAGTTTTACAGTATCTGGGTGACGGAAGTCATTCTCCCCAATCTCTGAGGCAGTACCCAGGAATTCTACGGGTCTTCCTGAAGTATAACACACTACTACCATCCTCTGCTCCTGTAGAACGGTTTAGTTTGGCTGGTCACATTCACGCTCCAAAAAAGAATAGACTGTTTAGCCAGCTGGTATTTTTGAAGGGTAATAGTAATTACTTTTAATTGTTAGTGTAATATTTTCAGTCATTCATGTATCCTACAAAATTAAAACATACTTTCATTATATAAAGCAATTGTTTTTATTTACATCTATAAAACCCATTAAAATGTCGTTGATTTTACTTAGTGCGTACAAATTACTAGTATAAACAATAATATCTAATACCTACATATTAAATGAATAATTATAAAAATGTACCGGCGATGCATGTATCGGTATCGGTATCGCTTAAGACATCTAGAAAGTATCGGCGTATCGGTATCGCCTAAGACGTTCTTCATGTATCGATGTATCGGTATCGCTTTAGCGATTTTCATGTATCGATGCCCATCACTGTGTATACACCAAGAAAAGAGGGCCACACGGGAAAACCAGGAGCAGGCAAAAATGCTCCTAACTCTAGCCGATTAATTTATGTTGACACAAAAAATAATAGAAAATATCATACAAGAAAAAACAATTGCTTAGATGGTACTCATAAACAACAGCAACCTAACTGATACACACACACAAATATCCCCAACTATAATATCAGATCACAGCATTATTGAAATAATAACCAATATAAAAGCAACAGGAAAGGAAAGAACGCGAACTATAGAAAGAAGTAAATTCGAAATTTTTAATTTTCTCTCTAAAGCTTTAAGGACAAGACAAGAGAAGAGATGCTATTTACCTTAAAGGAGAAGACGCTGGAAATTGTGAAAAGACATGTCCCAAAAATATAACAAAGAGAAGCAGGTTCAAGAGACGAAAGAGGTCAATGTTCTGCAAGAGAAAAAGAGTGACTATAACATTAAGAAATTGCAAAGACAACAACATCAGAAAAATATTAAATGATAAACTGCAGAGTATAGATTGCGTCATACAGGACCTAAAAGAGAAGCGTACAGAGAAAGAAGATGACGCTATAGAAGCGATGAAGGTTAACTCAAAGTACTTCTATAATTTTGCAAAATGGAAGTCGAAAAATCACATGACTATCGGACCTTTGAAAAATGAAAAAAAATGTTTTATCCGATGATTTAAAAGAGAGATCTAAAGTATTAAGAGCTCAATATGAATCATCTTTCAGTATCTCCAAAACTGATGAACTAATATACGATAGAAACGCGTTCTTTGAAGAAGAAATACAATGGGAAAGTATAACGGACTTCGACTTTACGACAGATGATATTACACAAGCTATAGGGAAACTAAAAGCACACACAGCGGCAGGCTCGGACAAATGTAATGCCAAACTGATCAAAAACGGTAAGAATGAAATCGCTAAGCCCCTCTATTGGATGTGGAGACGATCACTACACGAGAGAAATACAGAATCATCCTGAAGAGAGTGAACATAGTATAAAGGAGGAGATCGATCCGAGGCCAGTGTCGCTTACATCTCATCTCACCAAAATATTTGAACGAATAGTTAGAGAAAAAATCTATGGGTTTTTGGAAACTCGGAAAAATTTAAATGATAACCAACATGGATTCTGGTCAGGCAGATCATGCCTATCACAACTAATGGAACACTATAACAACATTATTGATGCACTTAAAAGTAATGAAAACTATGATGTAATATACACAGACTTTGCCAAGGTGTTCGACAAGTGTGACTATGGAATCATAGCACATAAACTGAAATGTATGTGCGAAAAATGCTCTGTATGAATTGGTCCACAATTAACCCACCCCTTATATCTCCAGTCTAACTATAGAGTAGATCAAGTCTAGCCTAGAGGGGTCAGCCTAGAGATTCCGGAAATGGTCCAGAGCGGGCAGATAAATTGAGGTCCACAGTAGGATTCCTCACAAGATTAGGTTAGGGCAATCTACCTTCACCTTTGTTAAGCTATGAGTTGATGCTGGGTCTTAGGTCACAATGTAGGCCTAACTTGTTTGACCCAGCTTAATTTAATGCTCTTAACTGTTTGGTGTTAAAACTCATATTAGTCACTTACTTTTAGTTATTACAGTCTCTCCCTTCTCCGGTTGTCTCATTCGAGAGCGTACTTTGCTGGTACGTCCTCTCGCCCCGTTCTTCGTTTTCGTTCTCCTTTGTTCTCTTCTTCGCGGGGCTTCTTCTCCCAGCGTTGTTTTGGTTTATTCCCGGTTGGTTGAGCGGTAATGTATCTCCATTACCGAGCACGCTCCTCCCACACAGTATATAAATACTAGTGTGGAGAATAACTCTGGTGAGCAACCAATTGGTTTCATCCACCCAGTTATTGACATAAAAGGAATTTATTAATTGTTAGATTAACTACCTACCTACTCAGTGAACCATTTTCGTTACCTCCCAACTACCCACTCATCAGTTTTCCATATACTGGGGGCCCCGGGAGATAAAAATTTTGGTGTCATTGTCACCAATTTTTGTCTGAGTGTAGACTAGCTAACTATTTAACTGTAAATGCCTGTTAATCTGATTAACAGTGCCTATCCTCACCTTCTCATGGAGAAGGTGTAGCATTTAATTAGAAGAGAAAATATACATCCATAGGATGAAACTGTCTATGGTCTTTACCATAAGAAAAGAAAAAATGAAAGTTAGAAGATAAAATTACAATTCCCCAGCATCTATTTTTTGTTGTAAAAATAGTCGCGCCTTTAATGCTGTTTGTCGCTGAGGTCTTGTGTCTGTCAATGTTGTAGTAGGATGCGTTACCACTCCTACTGTCAAAGGAATAGTTACTGGAAGTTCAGTGTCTCCAGTTGTTACTGTCAGTGGAGAAGGTTCTCCAAAGTCCATTGTTTTGGGTCCAGACTCTAAAGGGTACAAAAGAGAAATGTCTCTTGTTGTGTCACCCGTTGAAGTCCTTAATTTGACCACTCTTGTTACCCCATCTGCCCCTGGTCTGAGTTCTGAAACTCTAGCCAGAGGCCAGTTTTGTCTTGGAGTACTGTCATGTATGAGAACAAGGTCCCCTACCTTAATTGTGTCAGACCAATCCTTCTTAGTCATTTGTTTATGTCTCTCCCTTAGACCCATCAAGTACTCAGTTTTCCACTGTTTAATGAAATGAGCTTTAACTCTAGTTAAATGTTGTAACTTAGTCTGGAGCTCATCATGTCGTTGAGTCCAGTTTGGGTCTTCTGAAGAGTCTATATTGTGGTCCGGCAGGAGACTAACTTGTTCTCCCCTAATCAAATGATTTGGAGTTAATGGTTCTGGGTCATTAATGTTGTCACTCACATAAGTGAGTGGTCTATTGTTAATGATGTTCTCAATCTCAGCCAGGAGAGTGAGTAACCCAAATAGTTTTCCCTATGGCCAAGGTAGGCCATAAGACACTTGTAATAGTTTTCCCTATGGCCAAGGTAGGCCATAAGAAAATGTTTAGCCCATGGCCAAGGTAGGCCATAAGACATTTAATGTTTGGCCTATGGCCAAGGTAGGCCAAAAGACCAAGGCTCATTGTTTTGGCCCATGGCTGAGGTAGGCCATAAGACCCTTGTAATTGTTTTCCCTATGGCCAAGGTAGGCCATAAGAAAATGTTTAGCCCATGGCCAAGGTAGGCCATAAGACTTAATGTTTGGCCAATGTAGGCCACAAGACCAAGGCTCAGTTGTTTGGGCTATGGCCAAAGTAGGCCACAAGACCAAGGTTCAGTGTTTGGGCTATGGCCAAAGTAGGCCATAAGACCCTTTTGAGTAACCCATGCAATCATTGCTTATGTTCAGATAGGTTGAGTGTATTTGTGGCACATGTAAAGAGTACAGTGTATATATACATATATATACACAGATTGCAAGGAATGCATGTGCCTGTTGAAAAAATCTGTTGAGTGATTCTTCCTTAAAAGAAGAATTGGATGCTTGGAGTTGTATGCATTTTAAATGCTTGTTCACTAATGTTGTTTGACTGGGGATCGTAATGAAATATTGGGGACAAGAAGAAATTACCAGAGAAGAGAGAGCACAGACAAAACAGCAAGTTTAAATTTGGTTTAATCCCCCCCAAGTACTTGTGTGTCACTCAGGTCTAAGCTTATGAGAGAATGAGACTCAAATGTAAATGTTTCCTAGTTAGGCCCTAGGTTGTAGACCTAATTAGGCTTGCTCAGGTTAGGCTTATAAGAGAATGAGACTCCTTAAATGTAAATGTTTCCTAGTTAGGCCCTAGGTTGTAGACCTAATTAGGCTTGCTCAGGTTAGGCTTAGGCTAGACCATTTAGCCTAATTCTGCAATTTTTGTTAAGTAAGGTTAAGGTTTGTAAATTCCCCCCACACGGACCACCAATGCGAAAAATGCTCTGTATGAATTGGTCCACAATTAACCCACCCCTTATATCTCCAGTCTAACTATAGAGTAGATCAAGTCTAGCCTAGAGGGGTCAGCCTAGAGATTCCGGAAATGGTCCAGAGCGGGCAGATAAATTGAGGTCCACAGTAGGATTCCTCACAAGATTAGGTTAGGGCAATCTACCTTCACCTTTGTTAAGCTATGAGTTGATGCTGGGTCTTAGGTCACAATGTAGGCCTAACTTGTTTGACCCAGCTTAATTTAATGCTCTTAACTGTTTGGTGTTAAAACTCATATTAGTCACTTACTTTTAGTTATTACAGTCTCTCCCTTCTCCGGTTGTCTCATTCGAGAGCGTACTTTGCTGGTACGTCCTCTCGCCCCGTTCTTCGTTTTCGTTCTCCTTTGTTCTCTTCTTCGCGGGGCTTCTTCTCCCAGCGTTGTTTTGGTTTATTCCCGGTTGGTTGAGCGGTAATGTATCTCCATTACCGAGCACGCTCCTCCCACACAGTATATAAATACTAGTGTGGAGAATAACTCTGGTGAGCAACCAATTGGTTTCATCCACCCAGTTATTGACATAAAAGGAATTTATTAATTGTTAGATTAACTACCTACCTACTCAGTGAACCATTTTCGTTACCTCCCAACTACCCACTCATCAGTTTTCCATAGTATGGGAATAACAGGAAAAGTAGGAAAATGAGTATATAATTACTTTAGTGAGCGGCAGGAAGTCGTTACAGTTTTTGGAAATTTGGCAAAAATTAAATGATAACTAACATGGATTCCGGTGAGGCAGATCATGCCTATCACAACTAATGGAACACTATAACAACATTATTGATGCACTTGAAAGTAATGAAAACTATGATGTAATATACACAGACTTTGCCAAGGTGTTCGACAAGTGTGACTATGGAATCATAGCACATAAACTGAAATGTATGGGAATAACAGGAAAAGTAGGAGAATGAGTATATAATTTCCTTAGTTAGCGGCAGCAAGTCGTTACAATTCAAGGAATATCTTCTTCAGAGTCAGAAGTCATTAGCTCAGTACCACAAGGAACAGTATAATATTACTCTTCATAATCATGCTAACTGATATAGATGAGGAAGTTACCAGTGACAGCACAGTAACATCCTTTGCCGATGATCCAAAAATTAGTAGAAAATATGAAACCTAGAGGATATAGGATCTCTACAAACAGACATGAACAGAATCTACAATTGGTCTGATAGCAATAATATGAAATTTAACACTGACAATGTTCAACTATTAAGTTACGGAAGAAAGGAGGACTTAAAATCCATGGAATACTATATTCCAAATGGACAGGAAATTCAGAGAAATTCTAAAGCAAAAGATTTAGGTGTAATGACTGATGACGCCAACTTTGTAACGCAAAATAAGATAGCAGTAAAGTAGGGCCCTGCGAATCACAATTATTTTCGAATCGAATCTAGAATCAAATCATCCCAAACAATTCAAATCGAGTCGAATCTCGAATCGAATCAACTGTACACATATAGATTATAGGGTATATATACTGAATTAAGTTTCAAATTGAACAGAAAATGGTTTCTTTATTTAGAATGTTTCTACACACAATTAGTAATAAGTATAAAATTAATTAAATCATCTTGAGAACAAAGGACAATACATTTTTTTTAGAAGGATTTACTTTTTAAGTATTTGATCATGAAGAGGAATAATGGTATTAAAGTATTATAAGTGTTATTGCGTATGAGATTGGTCTCAGTAGGGGAAGGTGGGGTAAGACGGACTACTTAACACAAAAATGAGTCTAGAAACCACATTTATATAATTTTGGGGGTTGTGGTGGTGCTTTGGGGTTATATTTAAAGTCCACACCCTGGTCACGGTTTTTAGAGGAAAAGACTGAAACATGAGATTTTACCAAATCAATATTTTTATTGTACCAAAAACGAATCACGGGGTAAGATGGACCCCAGGGGTCCATCCTTACTGGCACAACTCACACACAAAAACCTCATCATCCTCTACCCCTGCACATTCCTCATGTGCCCATCTCTTGCAAATGGCGCAACAAACCCACCCTTCCCCTCGCACAGAATTACCAAACGTGTCATTGCAATACAAGCACTTGGTTGAATCTCCATCCTCACTGTCATGAGCCCAGGATGGCCCAGCTTTCGCTTGCTTTGCTTTTTTCTTTTGTGTCATGCTTTTGTTTGGTGACGTGAAGGACATCTAGCAACCAATATCTGAACCTCGCCCTTTCTGCTTGGGTTTAGAGGGGGGGGTTCCATCTCACCCCATGGGTCCGTCTTACCCCACCGTCCCCTATATAGATTGAATTATAATCTAAGTAAAAAAAAAGTGTTTATTTACGAAAGTGTTCTTCAAACCAACATCACTGAGGTTGTTTGCCGGTCTTAATGGTATGGAAAAACTATACGCACTCACAACATGGTATCATATGTGGTACATTTATTTCATAATTAAATATAAATTATTAATTAATTGAATTAAATATCTATACAAAATTGCCTCGGGATTGGCGACATAGCCTATTGGGAATGAAATAATTGAATTGCCATACGTACAAAGAACCTGTACGTATGAATCAGCCCCACATAGCAACAAGAAAACCCAATTTATTATTTAGTCTACCAAAAGGTAGTAGACACAACAAAATCATGCTAGTTCGGCAAATAATACACCAGAACCAAGGAACGGCTCTCAGGGCTGTTTATGTTACAGCAAAGCTTTAAACGCGGAGGATGTCTAAGTCCCCCCTAGAGTCCTGAGTGAATTCCTTATAATATAAAACCTAAGACTATAAAAGGATAGGCCTATTCCTTCAGGGGTTTATATAGTGACTGCCTATATTAATTACCTTAAGTAAATTCGTCGCGAAACTCGATCGTGGCGGCCCTACACCGAAGATGATCGTAACGCCCTACATCGAAGCAAACAAAGACCCAACAAAAATAAGGTGAGGCAAATTATTTTCATTCTAGTATACTGTACGTCGCGCAAATCCCGACGCTAGAATTACCGTAATCACTTAAATATAAAAAGGTCCTTTAAACACCTACATATTCATAACTCTCTAACGAAAAAGCATAGGGCTTTTGTCGGTAACCCTCCACTGAAATCTGCTGGAAATTTTCAGCGGATGAGGGCACAGGCAATCAACCCATAGCCCTATATAGTTTTTTCAAAAATGGAGATTCGAAACTATCGAATCGGAGCCCAAGCTAACTAATCAAATCGAATCCTCTCTCCCGATTCGAAATCAAATCGAATCTCGAAACTTTGCAGGGCCCTACAGTCAGAGCCGGATTTAGACGTGTGGAGGGCCCCCATACCTTAGGGGAAGACATAATTGAAGTCATCCATAAGATTCATAATATAATTAACATATATATATACTTTCAAAACATCGTGCACTCTTGTGTTTGTCCATTCCACTCATTTCTGCAAAAAATGAAAGCCTCGGGTTACTCGGGTATTCCATTATAGTGAGAGTAGGCCTAAAAGAGTAATAAAAACAAAATAATAATCAGTACACAACAAATAGTAATTGGTAAGAGTTTATGTACTACAGTGGTATTGGATGCGCGTGTTTTTTTGTTGATCATCTATCGGGTTTTTTCTATTTTGATAATGGCTTGTCAATATGTGGAGGCCCCCAAGATGTGGAGGCCCATGGGCAGCTGCCCACTTTGCCCACTCCTAAATCCGGCCCTGCCTACAGTAGAGAGCAAAAATAATAACTAGGCAGATACTGAGAACCTTTAAATGAAGGGATAGGAATATAATGATTGCTTTATTGAAAACACTGATCATGCCCAAGTTGGAATACTGCTTGGTCTTAACATCCCCATACAAAAAAGAAGACATTAGTCAACTAGAATGAATTCAGAGAAGTTTCACACCATTATTTACACTTGGGAAATTATGAAGGAACTAAATCTTACTTTGAACCACTCAAACAATAGTGGAAAGTAGAAAAGGAAGAATGTGTCGTGTTCCCAAATTAAAGGCTAGACAGGGAACATCGCCTTCTCCTGAAGGCGTTCCAGAATGCATTCCGTAAGGGTTAGGCGGTCTTCTTAGGTTCACAAAGGTTTTGATTGGAATTGGGTGCTGCAAAAGAGTTTTGCGAGAACGACCAATTAAAGACAGAAAATTAAACTTGACCAATAACTATTAAACGGCTATTATACAGGAATTAAGAGAACAGCGCCAGACTGTTGGAAGGATTTTAGGATTTGGGTTCCTTTCAAGGGATGTAGATTTATGGAGAAAGAGGGTCTAATATGGCATCCTAGAGGGTTAAATGGAGGAGTGGCGGTGGAACGTTAGCGCGGAAGGTGAGCCAAGTAGGAGCATCTATGAGGTATGTGGTATATGATTTGAGCCACATTAGGGGTAAAATCTGAAGGCAGGATCAGTGATGACGTAATAGGTTGGATTCTAAATTAGTAGTAATTAAGAATGCTGAGCGCTCGAAAGTTCGGAGGTTACAATGTCTGCCTCTGTTCAGTGTGGCTCTGAGTTCGCTCCCAGCTTCTGGCATCAGTTAGGATTGGGACGGCTACTCACTCCCACCGGGCTGCCCCACGTAGTGAATAAGTGAACTCCTTAGATACCTTTAATGTTTATTAAAAATGCTGCTGATTCATTATATGTTTTGTCATACACGAAATCGTTCGAGAAAATTGAAATTTTGACACGCGCGCGCGCACACGCACACGCACTTATGTTTTATATATATATATATGTTAAACACAGACCGTGCATGGAACAAGGAACTCTTCTGGGAAAATTAAATCCACTATAGTCCGAATAAGTAATGGTAAATGACAAATACCATAGTTTTTTTCCTTTTTCATGATTTTAGCCCGACGTGGGCAACGGGTCTCTCGCAAAGAGATCCCATAAATATAGCTTCCCTCACCAGCTATCTGCAAAGCAGACAGGATCCAGCTTTGGGACGTGGATCTAGGGTTTAAAGCAAACCTAGATCCCTACACTCAGAACCTCTATATAAGTAAAAGACTCGTTGCATTCACGTCGTGTTGAATAAATCAAAGAAAAAGGGGGTAACTATTGTATTTTTAGCCAAAAAAACCAAAACTTAAACCTCAACCGGGACATTGAGCGTCCACTTTTCAAGGCACGAAACACGTCCGTTTAGTATACACAAACTCAGAATGGTTCCCTGAGAACATTATATGTTAAACACAGACCGTGCATGGAACAAGGAACTCTTCTGGGAAAATTAAATCCACTATAGTCCGAATAAGTAATGGTAACTGACAAATACCATAGTGTATATGGTATTTGTCATTTACCATTACTTATTCGGACTATAGTGGATTTAATTTTCCCAGAAGAGTTCCTTGTTCCATGCACGGTCTGTGTTTCATATAATGTTCTCAGGGAACCATTCTGAGTTTGTGTATACTAAACGGACGTGTTTCGTGCCTTGAAAAGTGGACGCTCAATGTCCCGGTTGAGGTTTAAGTTTTGGTTTTTTTGGCTAAAAATACAATAGTTACCCCCTTTTTCTTTGATTTATTCAACACGACGTGAATGCAACGAGTCTTTTACTTATATAGAGGTTCTGAGTGTAGGGATCTAGGTTTGCTTTAAACCCTAGATCCACGTCCCAAAGCTGGATCCTGTCTGCTTTGCAGATAGCTGGTGAGGGAAGCTATATTTATGGGATCTCTTTGCGAGAGACCCGTTGCCCACGTCGGGCTAAAATCATGAAAAAGGAAAAAAACTATGGTATTTGTCATTTACCATTACTTATTCGGACTATAGTGGATTTAATTTTCCCAGAAGAGTTCCTTGTTCCATGCACGGTCTGTGTTTAACATATAATGTTCTCAGGGAACCATTCTGAGTTTGTGTATATATATATATATATATATATATATATATAGGAACTGGGGTCACAGGCAGTGGCGTACATGAGGGGGGAATAGGGTACATAGGCCACCCCCATTGTAAAAAATTACTACTACTCTCATTAAAGAGATTTGAAAAAGAAATTTTCGAAAATAGATAACTTTGCAACATTCACCACAAAAATATCTCTGTCATATGGAATTTCATTTATTTCATGGTTACCAGAACATGTTATTAACTCAAAACTCAAAAGCAATTTTGGCTGGCTTAGGAACGTTTATATATGTCTTTATACGTACGATTAATTTGTGCAAATTTAATTCTTTGCCCATAAATTAGAAATAAAATACCGGGTGTCCCAAAATTAATGTAGCAAAAAGAAGGTCAAATAACGTTTTTGGTAATTGAGATAATGAAATAGTTTTTTCATGAATACAAGCATTAAACGTATAAGTTTTAGTTTACTTTAATTCATTATGGTATTGTTTAGCTTTTCTCAAATTATTGATAAACTTCTACATGTCCGTCCTTCACTATGATCAATCGTATGCGGCGTTCAAATTCTCGAAAAACTTTTTCCAGCACGATTGTAGGGATGGATGTTAGTGCATCAACAATACGATGCTTAAGTTCTTCAATGTCTCTTGGTTTGCTAGTGTAGACTTTACAAGTGACAATGAATATTCACAACCAACTAAAACTTATACGTTTAACCCTTGCATTCATGTAAAAACCATTTCATTATCTCAATTACCAAAAAAGTTATTTGACTTTCTTTTTGCTATATTCATTTTGGGACACCTGGTACAACTGAAGCTTTCCAAGATGCAATTCATTTTGATTCCAAATCATTCATCATCAATTGTGAGCCGACACACACACACACACACCACACACACCACATATTATATATATATATATATATATATATATATATATATATATATATATATACCCTTACCTTACAACCTTACAAAGGTTCCACGTGATGATTTCTCATTTCGCGAAGGTCAAGCTTGTCGCCCCTCCTGTGTGTGTGTGCCTCCCCTTTAAGAAATGCTGTGTACGATCCTGATCACAGGGGTATATTAGTCCTTGGATTTTGTGCCCTCTAACCACCAACATTGGGAAAGTTCCTTTATTTCAAGCTATTAAAATACTGCCTGATGCCCCTGACAGTCACTTCTTGTTAATGCTGTAATCGTTATGCATTAAAAAGATTCGACCATCTCTCAATAGTGACCCCACTTCTTTCCCTCTTTTAATTACATAATCTAACCAACCAACCAACAAATCAATCACTTACTTATAATAGTATATCCCCAATTATTGAAAGTCAATGGTTTTCCTTGTTTTGTGATCTGTTCATCCAATATTTTTATCCTCAACATTTAACCGATGTATTTGTACATTGTTTAATTACATTTGGGTAAGGTTATTGTAATTTTTTGTTTAAAGTTTCAGGTTTTATTTCCTTTTTTTAGTTCACAGTAAGTTGGTGTTAGTGCGCCTATATAGTCATCTTAATATTTTAAAATTTCTACAAATGCCTTGATAATGGGGTTCTGAGAACTCGAAACGTAGGATTAATAATAATGTTCCAGGCCGTTCTCGACATCTTGTTCTTGTTACTGAAGTTTTCTTAAACATTATATATATATATATATATATATATATATATACAGGGTGGGCCGAAAGTCTGGATCCATAGGAAAATATTTATTTTAATACATAAATTGCAATAAATGGTAAATACTTAAAATGAATATCAACTTTAACTCGTAAATGCGTATCCGTGATACTGTACAGTGGTTCGTACTCCAGTATAAACAACAAATTATAACAAATGCTCAAATTGGCGGCCTCTGACATCGAGACACTTAGGGATGGAATTTATGATTTTTAATAATTCTTCGAATTGACGTTCTCGAGATGCGTGTTTCATTTGATAATCTTCTTGTTGACTTTACTGGATTATTCGTTAAAGTTTCACATACCATTGCAGAAGTATTTTCATCAGTTGCAGTTTTTGGACGACCAGAACGCCGTCGATCATGTACACTTCCTGTTTCTTTGAAACGTTTAAACAACTTGCCAACAGTCGCATGTGTTATTGGATGCTTATCAGGATGATTTCTATTGAATTCGGTAGCAACTTCTCTGTGTGTAGCGCCCTGTCTTGCGTACATGAGCACAAGTTCTACCCGGTCTTCTGTTGTTAGATTCGAAGCCATTTCTGGGCTGAAATAAAAAAAGTATTTGAGTATTTATGCTGGAGTACGAACTACTGTACAGTATCACGGATACGCATTTACGAGTTAAAGTTGATATTCATTTTAAGTATTTACCATTTGTTGTAATTTATGTATTAAAATAAATATTTTCCTATGGATCCAGACTTTCGGCCCACCCTGTGTGTATGTATATATATATATATACACTATAATAAGAGAGCTGTCCGTCTGTCCGTCACACTCAAAAATTGAGAAAAAAATTCAGAAATTGTATTACGGGCGGCAATGTGAATGAAGCTCAAGATTTTCATTACTGTGTTCTTTTCTGTAGTTTAGCAATGGGAGAAGGGTGGGGGTAATGGGGGAGGGGGTTAGCCCCCAAGTTGCATGAATGGGGGTGAGGAGGTTTTGGGAGATACCAGATTCAGAAATGTTGACACAATGTGAAGCTTAAAATTTTCACGGCTGGGTTCTTTTTTTGTAGTTTAGCCTGTCTAACCGTCAGCGAAGCGGCGGGAACTGTACTAGTATATATATATATATTAGCTGTTATGCCCAGCACATGCTTCGGGTGAGTTGAGTGTATTAAATTTGAAGCTTAAGACTTTCATGGTTGCGTTCTTTTCTATAGGTTTATTGACCAAATAATTGAACCCCCAGTAATTGGGGGACCTGCGGGTCTCCCAATTGCTGGGGGTTCAATTAGTTGGTCAACAAAACTATAGTCATGAAAATCTTAAGCTTCACAAATCTTGACACAATGTGAAGCTCAAGATTTTTATGGCTGCATTTTTTTCTGTAATTTTATTGACCAAATAATTGAACCAACAGTAATTAGGGGGGCTGCGGTCCCTTAACTACTGGGCCCCTCCCCACAATTACTGGCAGCACCGCCCGTAGGCTCCTGTTTAGCTAATTCAGCTCTTAAATTTTAGAGATCCAAAAGTTCACAGACAGAATCACACAACTTGCTTTTATATAGATAGGCGACCACCAGTATTCAAACCCGGAACTTCTTGAAGGAGTCAGGAGTGCTACCGCCACACTTCGACGAGACATACATACGTAGTACATTTTATATATATATACACACACACACACACACACACACACACACACACACACCTACCTTTGGTTTGCTTCCGCCCGAATTGTTCATTCTGACGAAGGTCAAGCTTTCCACTCCACCTTAGACCTACAGTTTAACGTGGAATCCGAACCACACCCCACCAGCAGCTCAGCGTCTAGGCCACTCCACTCAGGGTACCCATTTATCTACCAACCACTTTCTTTATTGTGTGGAAGGAAAAACAGCTGGGGTTTGTTGCGCGCCGGCTGCCGTCACCGGGTCTCGATCTCGGGGCCGATGGATTTGTAGTCAGCGACGTAACCACTACACCACCGAGGCGCATATACATATATTGAGGGTTGTTCAAAAACTAAGTTTACAAGGTTAATTACCAGTGCATTATGCATAGTACAATAATGTTGTTGGTAGTACAATATTTTGTTAGGAAGCACGGTTTACGACGTGGCATCACTGTTTGGGTTTGCGATGTGGTACTGCTGTTTGGGTTTGCGACGTGGCACCATTGTTTGGGTATTTGCGACGTCGCTGATACGGACGATATGGACGTGGCTGATACGGACGAAGCGTTATATCGTGAATTAAAGAAAGTAATAGGTAATGAACAGGTTTTAATTATGAGTGACTTTAATTACGCTAACGTGAATTACTATACAATGCAGGGAGACGCGGAAGGTAATCGTTTAGTTAAGTTTCTCGAGGATAGCTTTCTTATTAAAAAAGTTGGGGAACCTACGAGGTTGGACAGTATTTTAGATTTAGTAATAACTACGGATGATAGGCTTATCACTGATCTTCAAGTAATAGAACCGTTAACCAAGAGCAATCACAATATGGTAGAGTTTGTCCTCTCAGTAAGACACTCGAAACCAGCTAACTCTACTAAAATTCCTGACTTCCAGCGCGCAGACTTTTGTAAATTTAGAAATGAATTGTCACGCGTCAGTTGGGAAAACGTAAGGGGGACCTCCAACGCAAAAATAATGTGGGAATCGTTTGAAACTGTGCTTAGGACTATAAATGAGGAATATGTACCGTACAAGATTAAGCGTGCAAAAGTAAATAACAAGCCCTTGTGGTTAACTTCTAGGAGTAGGGGGATATTATAAAGAGTAGAAATAGGGCTTATAGGGTACATAAGTGCGATGAAGACAATTTGTAGTTACGAAACAACTATATATCTTTAAAGCGTGAAGCGAAAAGCGTAATAAAAATTCCAAGCGCGATTTTGAAATTACCATAGCTCGTGACGGCAAAGAAAACCCCAAGCGATTTTTTTCAATAAGTTAATAACAAGAACCCGGTAAAGAGCGTCTTAGGACCGTTGAAAAGTTCTGACGGTGAGCTAGTTTCTGAAAACAAGCAAATGGTTGCTCTGCTAAGCGAATTTTTTACGTCAATTTTTACAATAGAAGATGTAACGAATATCCCTACGGTCATAGACATAATACCTTTTGATAATGGTAATACTTTAGATAATATTGTGGGGAGTGAAAGGGAGGTATTGCCCTATATTTGTAAAATGAAAATGCTTAAATCACCGGGGCCGGATTGCATATATCCCATACAACTAAAAAGAATTAAAAGAAGGCATTGTTGTGCCGCTAGCAAAGTTTTTTAATGCGTCTGTTTCTGAGGGTTGCGTACCAGATAACTTCAAGTTAGGAAATGTAACACCTATTTTTAAGAAACGCGATAAAGGTGCAGCGGGAAATTATAGGCCAATCAGTTTAACGTTTGTCGTAGGTAAGCTACTGGAATCAATAATTAGGGATCGAATACTCGAATACAGAATTGCAGAACTTTAGTAGGAATACGTAGCACGGTTTTAGGCGAAACAAATCTTGCTTAACTAATCTTTTAGAATTTTTTGAAAGCGTGATTGAAGTTTACGATAGCCATCGGGCGGTAGATGTAGTATATTTAGATTTTCAAAAAGCGTTTGACACCGTACCGCACAAAGGACTCGTTGAAAAAAATAAGGCTCATGGGAATCAGGGGTGCAGTAACAAATTGGATAGAAGAGTGGTTGAGAGGTATGAAACAGAGGATGGTCGTTGATGGAACGAAGTCGTCTTGGGCTAATGTAGCGAGCGGTGTTCTTCAGGCTTTTGTATTGGGCTCCTTGCTTTTTCTTATATATATTAACGATTTAGATGTCGTCCTAGTCAGTACCGTTTGAAAGTTTGCGGATGACTCGAAGTTGGGTGGTAGGGCAATAAATGACGAAGATAGGTTAAAATCCAGGAAGATCTTAATAAAGTCTTAGATTGCAAAAAACTTCACTGTTTTCTCGTGAAGGTCAAAATATGATAATAAAAACCCACTCCAATAGACAGAGTTTATTTCTACAACAGTTTCGATGTCCACTGGCATCCTCTTTGGGTGGATACAGAAAAACGAATGAACCAAAAACAAGAGGGGAAAACAGTCCAGGGACCATTAAGAAATTCGTACCTAGGTTAGATCCCGTTCTCCCGACACTGGAAGGGCATTTTTTTTTATTAAAGGGACCGGCTTATCAGTACATTCGCACAAATTTAAAACTATCTTCTTGTTCTATACATAAAGATTCTATTACATAAAAATATATGACACGACATTAATTACATCAAATGAACCTTTCAGATGTTTCGTGCGACGATTCCTCATTTCACGGAGGTCAGGCTTCTTGCGTCTTGCCCCTCCTCTGAAGTTGGTCTAGTGAAGTAAAGCGTTGGTTTCTTGCGCTCTCAACTTCGCATAGCCAGGTAGTTCCAACTCATCTGGAATTGGTCTGAGCCTGGCACCTAGTCTTCTTTTGAAGATATCCACCGCTACACTACTCGTGTTCCTTAGTTCCTTGGGCAGCTGGTTGAACACAGGGGCGTACCTAAAGTATTTGGCACCCGAGGCGGATCCTTCCTTTGGCACCCCCCCCCCCCCCTAAATAATTTTAAAATTTAAACACAGAAAAATATATTATGTTTGCAAGTAGATTTTTAAACAGTACAGTACTGTCATAAGCAAATTGGAAATAAGAAAAATGCAGGACATTAAAAATTCAGTGAACAGGTAATACTGCATTTTATTTTATACAAAAAACATAGGAAATCCAGTCTCAACGCTCAGCCTATTCTTCAAAGGTAAATAGAGAGGATTCACAGTCTCTGCTTTCGAGCCTTAATTTCTGCAAATTGATCAATGACCTCATCAAAATTCACCTTCTTTGCATATTCATGTTCAATTGAAAGTAAAGCCAGATTTGTCAATCTTGTCTGACTCATGGTCGAGCGAAATAAATTTTTTATCAATTTCAATTTGGAAAAACTTCTTTCACATGAAACAATAGAGACACAGACAGTCAAAAATAATCTCAAACACATTGACAAGCTTGGCAAAGATTCGCAAAAATCCCATTTCACAATAAACTCCAGAAACTGCTATGCTGTCCATTTCTTTGCCTCTTCAACGCTGAGCATTACT
>JAJOZX010002048.1:5000-95000 GCA_023014485.1 Bathynomus jamesi | reverse complement strand
CCTTGTCTCAAAGCTGGGTCTTATGTAACTGGCAGATAGTTGGTGAGGGAAGCTATATTTGGGGGTCTTTTTGCTAGTGATCTGTTGCCCGCGTTGGGCTTCCATCATGAAAAAGAAAAACTTCAGTATTTGCCATTTACTATTACTTATGTGGCCACTCAAGTATTACATAACACTTTTGGGGGGAATTTTAGCACCACCCTTCCCCCTTGTAACGCTTTGTCACAGTGTGAAGTCCGCCCCCTCCTTGACTTTAATGTGTAACACCTGGTCATACTCCCCCCCCCCCTGTCAGGGCACGTTTCCTACCACCCTCAATGCCATTAGAACAGTGTGGTGATGGTTTGATGTTTGATACTGAACAAGTGAACAGCAACAATTCACTTCTCTGTTCACAACTGTAGCCATCGGGAAGAGTGCACTGTCCCATCGAGCAGCAAGTAAATATGAGAAGTCATTGCCATATGACTTCAGCTGCCCAACTCTCCAAGGTGAGCTCCACAAGAGGATGTGCATTAAGTGTGGACTGTACTCTGCCTCTATTATATGGAAAAAATAGGTCCTGCTCCAACCAGATTAGCCTAAACACAACCTAGGCTACGTTGGAGATGGAAGACCTAGGCCAAAGATGAACTAGCCTAACTATGTGTCCATAAACTGGACTTCCATACACTTTTGTTAAACAATTACAGCTGAAATGTCAGCTTATTTAACCTAAATTTAATAACCGAAGGGAAATTTATGAACTTCTTACCTTGAAACTGTTATAAATTTTTTTTCTCTTGACACCAGTAAAACATTTTTATTCCGGCTTTTCCGTCGCTGTTTTTATGCTTAATCAGCTTATGCTTATTCAGCTTCTCGCCCTCTTATTCTGCTTATCCCGATCTTTTTCTTCTTCTTCTTAAAACCGTGTTGCTATTTCTAGCCATGGGATCTTTTTTCTTTTCATCCCATATTTGTTTTTCGTTGGTGTTTATTTAATTTTTCTCAGCAAGAGTTCATGTTCTCCTTCTGAGTTATTTTTTGTTATTATTATTATTTTAATGTCAATATGGCTTATCCAAGATTAGGTGGGTCTTCCATTTCGGTACTCCCAAATTTTCCATACATTGGGGCCAGCCAGAAGGAAAAATTGCATGTGAAACCCAATTTTTTCTTTAATATTTATTAACCCATCTTAGATTACCTATATTTTATGTTTTATTTGTTATTCCATTTTTGTTTTTTCCTCACTTTTTAATATAAAAAGTGTAGCATTTTAAAAGTCCTCACCCTTTTCAAAATGAAAGGGTGTTGCATTTTAGTTTATTTTCCATAGGAAATATTACAATACTCCAGCCCTTATCTTTTGTTGTAACATCTGCCTAGCTCGTAGAGCAGTTGAACGTTGTGGTCTACTATTTGTGGTATAGGTTATTGTAGTAGTAGGACTAGTTACATCATTTATTGAACAGGTTAGGTTTGGTATAGTTTGGGTCAAATTTTGATCATCATCAGAATCTATTATAGATTCATCATCTTGATCATTTTTGTTAACAGTTGTTGGTCCTACTTCTAGGGGGTATAAGAGTGATACATCTCTTATAGTTTCACCTGAAGCAGTTTTAAGTTTTACAACCCTGGTTAATCCATCTTCCCCAGTTTTTTAGTTCTAAAACTCTACCTAATGGCCAACACTGTCTTGGTGTATTTTGTCTAATTAAAACTACATCTACCCTAATTTTATTAACCCAGTCTTTGTTTTGTATATATTTATGTCTTTCTCTCAACCCAACAAGGTATTCATCACTCCATTGCTTTTTAAATTTTGTTTTTATATTTGTTATTTGTGATAATCTATTTTGCAAATCATGATTATTATCACTCCAAGGTGGATCATCCAAGGAGATATTGTAATCAGGTAGAAGGCTAATGACTTCTCCCCTAATCAAATGATTTGGGGTGAGAGGCTCTACATCATTAATATTATCCCCTACATAAGTAAGAGGTCTGTTATTGACAACATTCTCAATTTCACTAATGAGAGTGAGAAGTTCAAAGAATTCAATTTGTTTTTTACTTATTGATTTCTTTAGGCAATTCTTTATTGTTTGGATATTCCTTTCCCAGATTGCTCCATACCATGGTGATGCAACAGGGATGTATTTCCATTTTATTTTGTTATTTTGTAGATATGTTTGGTATGTGAATTTTGTAATATGTCATTTATTTGGTTTTCACCAGCCTTGAAATAGGTTGCATTATCTGTCCAAACAATTTTGGGTACAGAATGCTTAGCACAAAATCTTCTAAAGCTATAGACAAATGATTCTGCGGAGAGATCACTCACTACGTCTAAGCTGACTGCTCTAGAAGATGAACATGTGTAAAGTATCTATCTATTTCATTTTTGTATTCTGTTTGTTGTATGTGGTTAATCCAATATTTGGTAGCTAGACTTGTATACATTTCATTATCATTATTTCTTTGTTTATTTATTTTCTTTAAACAGTTGTGAATGAATCTGAGACAGTAAGATGTTACCCTTACAAGTTTGCCAAAGTCAGAATAACTGTTATAATCTAATAGTGGCTCAACTTTATTTGTTATTATCATGTTAAGTTTTACATTAATTTGTTCTGCTGGCCACATTGTTTCATCCTGAATGAATTCAGGTCCATGAAACCAATTTTTGTTGGATTTTAGTAATTTACAGGATAATCCTCTTGTGAGAAAGTCTGCAGGATTTTGTTTTGTTGGAATGTATCTGAAGGTTATGTCCAAATTTTGTCTAGCTTCTTTAATGTCTCTTAATCTGTTACGGACAAAGATGTTTTTTGAGTTTAACTCATCAGAGTTGATCCATGCCAAGCAGATTTGACTGTCAAGCCAAATATATGTAGTTGTGATGTTTACATCATAATAGACTTCATGGAGAAATACTGTTATTTTTACAGCTAGATAACCCGCAAGTAGTTCAAGCTGAGGAATAGTTTTCTTTTGTTTTAAGGGTGTTACTTTCCCCTTGGCATAGATCAAATGGCTGCCATCCTCACCTACAAGGTAAGCGCAACAGCCATACACCTTTTCACTGGCATCACCAAATACATGCAAGGTTTGAGGTGTATCTCTGTGTCCACAAACTCTGGGAATATTTATGTTTTGTAATTTATTGAGATCTTTAGCTAACCTTTTCCAGCTATCTTGTTGTTTATTGGTTATAGGATCATCCCAGTCTAGTTTCTGTTTCCAAAATTCTTGTAAAAGAACCCTGGATCTGATAGTAGAAGGAAGGAGTAAACCCATAGGATCAAATATTTTTGAACTTTCGGATAAGATCTTTCTTTTTGTGTTAGCTGTTGTATCTAAGGTGTAGCCTTTTGTGCAGAGTGAATCATGAACTTTAGAATCTGAGTTCAAATCCCAGATCATGCCTAATGTTTTCACCCTGTTTGTTGGTTCTGTTAATCCTTTGTCTTCTGATTTTATTTTTTGATTTAGTCTCTCATTATTTGTGATCCACTCTCTTAATTCAAAATTACCTTCTTTCATTATTTTATCTGCTTTTATGTAAACTTCATTTAATTCTGACTCTGTTTTGGTTGATCCTACAAGGTTATCTACATAGAAGTGATCTTTCAAGAACTGAACAGTTAAATCATTTTCATCATACAAATTTAAGTGATGTTTGATGGTTAAAGCCAGTAAACTAGGACTTGCATTTGCTCCAAACAAAACCACATTAAATTTAAATGTTTTAAACCCTTTATTTAAGTCATATGGATCATTAAACCACAAGAATCTTAGTTGATCTTTGTCATAGTTATTTTTCAGATGAATTCTCAAAAAAGCTTTGCTTATATCACTTTGAACTGCATAGTCATCTAATCTAAATCTTAGAAGGATTTTTACAAGGTCTGAAATAAGATTAGGCCCCTCTATGAGACAGTCATTCAAGCTATGCTTATTGCCATCTTTAAGACTACAGTTATACACAACTCTAAGTTTTGTTGTGGGTGCATCCTTTCTATAGACTCCTGTGTGAGTAAGATAATGGCAGTTGTCTTTTTTAAAGGGGTGATCTTTAACTTCTTCAATGAAGCCTTTTTCTAACTGGTCCTTGAAAACATCATCATACATTTTAATTCTCTTGTCATTTTTTAATCTTCATCAAATTATAGAGATGACCTTTAGCTACCTTTAGATTATCATTTAATTTTGGACTATTGATCTTCCAAGGTAGTTCAATTGAATAATGGCCATTTTCATACATGATGGTGTTTTCAAAATTTTCAGCCATTAATTGATTTTCATCTGTATGATCACCATCTTGCACCCCCACTGACTCTAATAGCCAGAGCTGTTGTACACCTTTATCTAATTCTTCAGTTGTTAATGATTTATTTAATATTTCAGTATTTATGTCATTATTTGAGTTGTGTAAGACCTTGTCATAATAGGGCAAGTTTGTTAGTCATATATTTTTATTTTTCATTGTTATTTTATATTATCTATGTGTCCCAGTGGAGCTATACCCCAGTGAGTATCTAGAGCAATCCCATCTCCTATTCTGACTATGCCCTTCTGAATTAAGTGAATATAATCAGCTCCAATTAACATTTGAACATTATCTATTATATCATCATTTAAATTTCTATCTGCAATTTTATATTGCTTTTTAAGTTGTTGTATTACTTCTTTTAAATTTGGTATTTTAAATTTTTGTTGACCAACTTGTTCAATGACTACTACTTCTATGTTTGTTGTTTTATTCTCTGTGGGTATATCCAGATCTAAATTGACTGTATATATTTTTCTTTCTGTTCATTTTCTTTGACAAATGATGTTATACACAATTCTTGTTCATTTTTATGAGTTTGTAGGCCTAATTGATTAACTAATGATTGATCTACAAATGTTTGTTGGGAACAAGAATCTATTAGACATCTTATAGGAGTTGTCCCACCTTCTTTATTTTTTAAATCCAAGGTTATTGTAGGTAGGAGTACACTAGAATTTTTATTGACATTATTTATTGATATATGTCCATTAAATGTTTTTTCATTTTTCTTTAGGTTTTGTTTATTTGAATTTTTAAATGAATCACAAAGACAAGAGACATGATTTAAACTTCCACAATTAACACATTTGAATCTTATTTTTGTTTTGCAGTCTTTGTTAGTATGTCCTGCACCTGTGCATTTAGTACAAAGGTTTAACTGAGAACACCTATTTATCCGGGATTCTAAGTCTACATATTTAGTACATCGTGTGCTATAGTGATCATCAGCCGAACAAAATTTACACTTACGTACAAATTCTGTCGTAACATTAAAATTTCGTAGTGTAGGAGTTAGACCTATCACTTTTTGTTCTGATTTGTCTTTTTGTTGTGGTTGTGGTTTTGTTTGTATTTTCTTTGTTTGTGAATCAATCTTTGTTTGTGATCAATCTTGTTTGTGAATCAATCTTTGTTTGTGAATCAATCTTTGAAGATTTGTACATTGACAAAACATTTGGAAATTCATTCCTTATTTCATCAAGGGTAGGGTATGTATTTCCCGTTATTCTTTGGAAAATATCCCTAATTTGGGTAGGTAAACAATCAAATATTATGGCTTGGATAAACCATGCTGATTTCTCTAGATCTATATCATTATTTTGTAGATGACCTAACATGCATTCAATTTCACAATAGAAATTGTACAGATCCTGATGGTTATCCTTGGCTGGTTTTATATTTTTTAATTTTATTGCTAAATCATTTACTATTTCTTTTTTATTTAGGAAATTTCTTTCTAGTAATTTGAGAGCTATTTTATATGAACTGCCAATTGCCGGTAAGGCATCAACCAGTTTTAGGGCTGGGCCCTTTAAATAATTAAGGAGATAACTGAATTTGTCAACATCAGATATATAATCTTTGTTGCCAATTAAACTATCAAATTTTTCTAGAAAAGACTGAAATTTTGTTCGATCACCCTCAAATATTGGTACTTGTAATGTTGGTAACTTGGCTTTTAGTTGTTTATTGTCATCATTAGAAATGGATACATTTCTGAAGGCCTCAATCAAACTTTGATTTGTAGCCTCTAAATTATTTGGTAGATTATCTAAAGCAGCATATAATTCATTTATGTGAGAATCTATTTCAAAATATTCTGTTCTTGTTCACACAAAAGTGCTGTATATCTCTCTTCACCAACATTTAACGCATCAGTTTCTGTAACAATTTCCTCATCTATAATTATTATTTCCTGTTTAATTCTATTTAAACCACCCAAAATAGTATCATAATCCCTTTTATTTGGATTTTCTTTGCTATTAAAGGTAGTTAAAAGCCTGGTAATGACTCCCTTCCTTGCTGATCTCTTCCTTTTTAATGATTTAATCGTTGCCTCAATTGCTTCACATTCAGCCATACTTTATTTATTTTATTTTTCCAAAATTAAGTCCCCAAAATCCTAAAACCCTTTCAACTCTATAAATAAGCTTTATTTTGGTTAAATAGGCTAGGCTTCTGATTACCCTTATTCTAGAATTTTACCACATTTATGACCAAATGATAAGTTTGAAGCATTTGAATTATTTCTTATTTTTATTTTTAGTTAGGACTTCGTAATTTATTATTATTTATATGTAGTATTTGAAAAAGCCAAACATGGAATAAATTCTGTTCAGATGTCAAAATGTTTGATAAGGCGTAATTTTATTATTTTTTTTTTTAATTTATTTTATTTTATTTTATTCAAGGTTAAGGTTTTCACAGCAAATAACCCTTCCCCACACGGGCCACCATTTATAATGGAAAAAATAGGTCCTGCTCCAACCAGATTAGCCTAAACACAACCTAGGCTACGTTGGAGATGGAAGACCTAGGCCAAAGATGAACTAGCCTAACTATTTGTCCATAAACAGGACTTCCATACACTTTTGTTAAACAATTACAGCTGAAATGTCAGCTTATTTAACCTAAATTTAATAACCGAAGGGAAATTTATGAACTTCTTACCTTGAAACTGTTATAAATTTTTCTCTTGACACCACTAAAACATTTTTATTCCGGCTTTTTCCGTCGCTGTTTTATGCTTAATCAGCTTATGCTTATTCAGCTTCTCGCCCTCTTATTCTGCTTATCCCGATCTTTTTCTTCTTCTTCTTAAAACCGTGTTGCTATTTCTAGCCATGGGATCTTTTTTCTTTTCATCCCATATTTGTTTTTTCGTTGGTGTTTATTTAATTTTTCTCAGCAAGAGTTCATGTTCTCCTTCTGAGTTATTTTTTGTTATTATTATTTATTTTAATGTCAATATGGCTTATCCAAGATTAGGTGGGTCTTCCATTTCGGTACTCCCAAATTTTCCATAATTATATCAGTTAACCAGCATGCAAAGCATTGCCAGAAACGGTCTACATCAGCAGCCACCACTGTACAGAAGATTATCACACGTAAAGTGCGCCCAGTTAGCTTGGCTGCAAGACGTCAAAGGGAACTAATGTGTGCCACTGCATACATGGACAATCGGGTGGAGCTGGAATGGCATCATGAAGATGATGTTGAGACAGAGGGGTTGTCTGCACCATCACCTATCTGTGTTGAAGGTCGGACACCTGTAATTTCAGTAACAGTACGTGCTCCTGTGTGGAAGGAAGTATGAACTACGTGTGTATATGTAAGGTATGCATATTATGTATAGATTGTTCAGTATAGTAATACATACACATGTGACCTGTTTCTGATTAAATTGTATGAGCATATCAAAGAGTTTTATTTCCATTAAAACTGTTATGTTACATAACACTCGGCTATACCCCCTCTCCCCATGATGACAGTGTAACACATCCCATGACCCCCCCCCCCTCGAGTGTTACGTAATAATTGAATGGCCCCTATTCAGACCATAGTAGATTTGATATCCCAGAAGAGTTCCTAGTTCCATGCACAGACTATTACATGAGAAAACATGTATGGTAGACAATCCAAATTAATGAATACTATCAGTGTATTTGGATTTCAAACTGAAATAGTCAGTCAGTCAGGGTTGGCACAGAAGTGGGTAACCCGTTTTTCGCCACCTGGGTTTTTTCAAAGAAACCCACTTGAAAAAACCCGCTATTTTACCCACCCGGTGGGTTTTTCAAAAGTTGCCATTTCTTTTATATTTATCTGTATTTTTTCATTAAAATAGGAATACCATTTGTTATATTATTTATAATTACTAACTAATGCTCTATAAACTAAACAGGTTATTCAATCTATGTAGGACATTAAAAAGTTTAGTAAATAAGTTTACATTTGTATTGCAGCATTGAACAGTAGGTTATGAAACTCATTGAAAAACAAAATTAAAATACAGTATGTGTGAAATGCAGAGCTGGGCACTTGCGTTTTTTTGCCCGTTTTTTTGCGGTACTGCGGTACTACCGTGTTGGTCGGTACCGCGGAAAGTACCGCGGGAAATTTGAATGCGGTAGCGGTACTGCTGTACTTTCAGCGATCCTTTGCGGTACTGCGTTATGCGGTACCGGTTTGGTAGTGCGGTAGTAGTACCGCAGTACCGCAAAAAAACGGGCAAAAAAACGCAGGTGCCCAGCTCTGGTGAAATGATCCAAAACCAAATAGCAAATTCCAGTATTTAACTATTAAATTGTTATAAAACTATAAGACAGTATGGCTCATAAACATTTTATAATTACTCCATTGTCTCCATAACCATATAATCAGAATCTACCTCTAGAGGTGGAGTTGCTAAGCGCAAGTACCTGTACACAGAAGGCTTAGCCGCATGGGCGCCCGCAGGATTTTTTCCAAGGGGGGGCAAAATTTAATGTATTAATAGGTAGGGACCGGAGCAAGCAAAAAACTTTTGACCCCTTAGGAACCAGCAGGTTAACTCTAAGCAAGTTTAGTGTTGCATTTTCTGTAATGGAAAATGCAAATATATATTGTATATACATACAATGCACATGATAATTTTAAGGGGGGACTTCTGAACAAATAAAAAGGTAGCAACCTTTTATCATGCACACAAATAAAAATTTTCACCCTTTAGGAGGCAGTTGGATACTTTTCAGCAAGTTTAGGATATAAATATTTTCTTGGCATTTCCAGGGGGGGGGGGGGGCAAGCGCCCCCCCTTGCCCCTACCTGCGGGCGCCCATGGGCTTAGGTGAAGGGTTTTCATAGCCTAATGATGTAAATCGTTTAGGGCATTTATTTAAATGGGCTTTTATCCGTTCAATTTTACCACTTATTTCAGTGTTACAATACTTACATATAACTTTATTTGTTCCTTCTACACTTAACACTTCATTCCATTCACCCTTACTTTTTCTTCCTGCACCTGCTACACGTGGCATTTTTCTTTGTAAATAATATGTTCAGTTTTATATTGTAACTAGACCTATAGCCTATTCATTAATTATAATAAAGATTTTTTAATTAATATAATTATATGGCCCCTATTCAGACCATAGTAGATTTGATATCCCAGAAGAGTTCCTAGTTCCATGCACAGGCTATTACATGAGAAAACATGTATGGTAGACAATCCAAATTAATGAATACTATCAGTGTATTTTGATTTCAAACTGAAATAGTCAGTCAGTCAGGGTTGGCACAGAAGTGGGTAACCCGTTTTTCGCCACCTGGTTTTTTTCAAAGAAACCCACTTGAAAAAACCCGCTATTTTACCCACCCGGGTGGGTTTTTCAAAAGTATATATGAACATCCCCCAATATGCAATTTCTTCTATAATAATGGTCGTTGTAAATTTGGAGACGGATGTAAATTCTACCACCCGGACATTTGCAGAACTTACGCAAAATACGGAACCTGCAAATTCGGGAATAAATGCTACTATCAACATCTCCCGACGGACTCAACGAACAAAGGAAAAAGTTTAAATGACAATAGGAATAAAAATAACAATAGGAACAACAATAGGAACACAATAAGCGAACAAGAAAATTTTTTCAACATCTCAGACACCTTACGAATGCTAAATGTCATCCACATGCAGTTGACACAGCTGGAAACCCCCGAGCCAAATCGCTACCGGGCAAGAAGCTACCAATACAAGTAGGAGGAAACGGATCTCTTTCGGAGGATCATAGAGCAACGAATCAAGCGA
Organism: Bathynomus jamesi; assembly: GCA_023014485.1. Classification (NCBI taxonomy): domain Eukaryota; kingdom Metazoa; phylum Arthropoda; class Malacostraca; order Isopoda; family Cirolanidae; genus Bathynomus; species Bathynomus jamesi. The sequence continues at coordinate 84,885 of JAJOZX010002048.1, read as the reverse complement.
TATCGAAGGAAAACGAACTTGAAATGCACAAGGGGCAACGAAAAACAGAGAACATAAAAATTGTCCTGGCCAATATTCAAGGAATAAGACCAAACCAATCACTCAATAAGGTTTCGTACCTGAAAGGATTTATGGACGAAACAAGGGCGACATCGCATGCCTCACAGAAACTCATCTTAAAGATTGCCAAGGAAATTGTGAAAACTGCGAACATTGTATTGATAAGAAAGAGATAAATATAGAGGGCTTCAACTTACTAAGAGCGGATAGAACGACGAGACGGAAAGGTGGCTGTGCTATATATGTACAGGAAGGTCATATGACAGAGACGATAATAAGTAAATCAAACAGCTATGTGGAACTCCTAGCAGTGAAAATAGAAAAACTAAACTTGATAGTAATAGTCATCTATAGACCTCCAAGCACCCCAACCAAAAAATTCTCGGAGGCCATTGATGACATTAGAAAGCTAATAAAGGCCATAAACCCTCCATCCCCCAATATAATGATCTGCGGAGACTTTAACTTCCCATTTATAAAATACAAAAAGGTGAATAGGAATATATATATTCACCAGGACAAGGGGGGCACAAGAGAAGATCAGGAACAAGCAAAAATGTTGATGGCTCTCACAAACGAGTTTATGCTGACACAGGAGATAACAGAAAATACCAGAAAAAATAACTGCCTGGATCTGGTATTCACGAATAACACGAATTTGATTGCTGATATAAAAATAACCCCAACCATTATCTCAGACCACAACTTAATCGAGATATCAACAAATATGATGGCAGCATTAGAAGACAATACACATATTGTGGAAAGAAGTAAATTCGGGGCCTTTAACTTAAACTCGAAGACTATAAATTGGGAAGCAATCAGATCGCACATGGCCCAAATAGAATGGAGAACAATTTTCGAGAATAAAACAACGGAAGAAATGCTAACAACTTTGGAGGAAAAAACGCTGAGAATTTTAGAAAAATATGCTCCGAAATCACAGCCAAAAGGAAAGAGGAGCTGGCTAGAAAGGCAAAAGAGAAGACTATTCCGCAAAAGAAAGAGAGTGGAGGCGAAGTTAGGAAACTGCGGAGATAATGGCAGGAAAATAATAAAAGAAAAACTGGAGGGTATCGATAGGGAAATACAAGCCCTGATTAAGGACCATACAGAGAGGGAAGAGGAAAAGGCGGTAGAAGCAATAAAGGAAAATCCAAAATACTTCTATAGCTATGCAAAAAGGAAAACAAAAACGCGCGCCGCTATTGGGCCCTTAAGGACGGGAAATAATGAACTAACCGACGATCCAAAAGAAATATCTGATACATTGAGAGCTCAATATGAATCAGTTTTCAGTACCCCAAAAAGTGACAAAGCGATACCTGACATAAATGCATTCTTTGAAGAGGAATTGCAAGGAGAGTATATAACAGACTTTGAGTTTACACCAGAAGATGTAGCGAGAGCTATAGAACAAATGAAACTACATTCAGCTGCAGGTCCGGACAATTGGAACGCATTATTGATTAAAAACTGTAAAAATGAAATAGCTACACCTTTATACTGGATATGGAGAAGATCTCTAGACACTGGGGAAATACCGAGCATCTTGAAAAAAGCAAACATTGTCCCTATATATAAAGGAGGGGACAGATCTCAAGCAAAGAACTATAGACCAGTGTCATTGACGTCCCACCTCACCAAAGTATTTGAAAGAATAGTTAGAGAGAAAATTTATGATTTCCTGGAGACACGGGAAAGATTCAACGAAAATCAGCATGGATTCCGATCAGGTAGATCATGCCTATCACAACTAATAGAGCACTACAACAATATCCTAGATGCATTGGAAGGCAATGACAACTACGATGTTATATACACAGATTTTGCTAAAGCTTTCGATAAATGTGACCATGGTATAATAGGACATAAAATTAAAGACATGGGAATAACAGGCAAAGTGGGAAAATGGATCTACAACTTCCTTAGTGATCGTCTGCAGGTCGTCAAATTCAAGGTATATCATCATCAGAATCGGAAGTACGCAGCTCAGTACCACAAGGGACAGTACTGGCCCACTCCTGTTCATTATCATGCTAACAGACATAGACAGCGGAGTAAAGAGCAATAGTATAGTAACATCCTTTGCAGACGATACAAAGATCAGCGATGTACATGACGTGGAGGCCTTGCAGAGGGACACGAACAAAAATACAAATGGTCAGAAGACAACAACATGTCATTCAACGCCGAGAAATTTCAGCTCTTGAGATATGGTAGAAAAGAAGAACTTAAACAGACTGCATATTATGCTCCAGATAGACAGGAAATTCAGAGAAGCATGAAAGCGATTGATCTCGGGATAATAATGACAGATGATGCGAAATTCGAAACACAAAATCAGATAGCGATAAATAAAGCAAAAAGAGTCGCCGGACAGGTTCTAAGAACGTTCAAGAGAAGGGACAGGACAGTAATGATTCCCCTGCTAAAAACACTGATTATACCAAAACTTGAATACTGCTCAGTTTTGACATCCCCATATAAAAAGAAGAAACTAATAAACTAGAAGAAACGCAAAGGCATTTCACAGCCAAGATTGATGGCTGCAAAGAACTCAACTACTGGAAAGACTACGTAAACTAAATCTGTACTCACTGGAAAGAAGAAGAGAGAGGTACATCATTGCGAAAAATGCTCTGTATGAATTGGTCCACAATTAACCCACCCCTTATATCTCCAGTCTAAACTATGAGTAGATCAAGTCTAGCCTAGAGGGGTCAGCCTAGAGATTCCGGAAATGGTCCAGAGCGGGCAGATAAATTGAGGTCCACAGTAGGATTCCTCACCAAGTTAGGTTAGGGCAATCTACCTTCACCTTTGTTAAGCTATGAGTTGATGCTGGGTCTTAGGCCACAATGTAGGCCTAACTTGTCTGACCAGCTTAATTTAATGTGATTAAATTGATGGGTTAAAACTCAATTAGTCACTTACTGTTAGTTATTGGAGTGTCTCCCTTCTCCGGTTGTGTAATTGTCGAGAGCGCACTTGCTGGTGCGTCCTCTCGCCCCGTTGTTCGTTTTCGTACCCCTTTGTTCTCCTCTTCGCGGGCTTTTTCCACCAGCGTTGTCTTGGTTTTTTTCCTCGGTTGGTTGAGCGGTAATGTATCTCCATTACCGAGCACGCTCTTCTCACACAGTAATAAATACTAGTGTGGAGAATAACTCTGGTGAGCAACCAATTGGTTTCATCCACCCAGTTATTGACATAAAAGGAATTTAATAATTGTTAGATTAACTACCTACCTACTCAGTGAACCATTTTCGTTACCTCCCAACTACCCACCATCAGTTTTCCATATACTGGGGGCCCCGGGAGATAAAAATTTTGGTGTCATTGTCACCAATTTTATGTCTGAGTGTAGACTAGCTAACTATTTAACTGTAAATGCCTGTTATCTGATTAACAGTGCCTATCCTCACCTTCTCATGGAGAAGGTGTAGCATTTAATTAGAAGAGAAAATATACATCCATAGGATGAAACTGTCTATGGTCTTTACCATAAGAAAAGAAAAAATGAAAGTTAGAAGATAAGATTACAATTCCCCAGCATCTATTTTTTGTTGTAAAAATAGTCGCGCCTTTAATGCTGTTTGTCGCTGAGGTCTTGTGTCTGTCAATGTTGTAGTAGGATGAGTTTACCACTCCTACTGTCAAAGGAATAGTTACTGGAAGTTCAGTGTCTCCAGTTGTTACTGTCAGTGGAGAAGGTTCTCCAAAGTCCATTGTTTGGGTCCAGACTCTAAAGGGTACAAAAGAGAAATGTCTCTTGTTGTCACCCGTTGAAGTCCTTAATTTGACCACTCTTGTTACCCCGTCTGCACCTGGTCTGAGTTCTGAAACTCTAGCCAGAGGCCAGTATTGTCTTGGAGTACTGTCATGTATGAGAACAAGGTCCCCTACCTTAATTGTGTCAGACCAATCCTTCTTAGTCATTTGTTTATGTCTCTCCTTTAGACCCATCAAGTACTCAGTTTTCCACTGTTTAATGAAATGAGCTTTAACTCTAGTTAAATGTTGTAACTTAGTCTGGAGTTCATTATGTCGTTGAGTCCAGTTTGGGTCTTCTGAAGAGTCTATATTGTAGTCCGGCAGGAGACTAACTTGTTCTCCCCGAATCACATGATTTGGAGTTAATGGTTCCGGGTCATTAATGTTGTCACTCACATAGTGAGTGGTCTATTGTTAATGATGTTCTCAATCTCAGCAGGAGAGTGAGCAACCCAAATAAGTGTATCTGTTTTTTGCCAATTGCTTTCTTCAAGCAATTCTTTACTGTTTGTATATTCCTCTCCCAGATAGAACATACCAAGGAGAGGCAACCGGAATACTTCCACTTTATGTTTGAATTTTGTATATATAATTGTGTGATTTCATTGCTTAACAAGTCGTGGATGACTTGTTCACCAGCTTTGAAATATGTAGCATTGTCAGTCCAAACTGTCTTTGGTACTGAATGTCGTGCACAGAATCTCTTAAAGACAGCAACAAAAGATTCTGCTGTAAGGTCCTCCACAACATCCAAATAAACAGCTCGTGAGGCAGCACATGTAAACAGTACAATGTACATTTTTGTTCAGTGTCACCCACCACTACAGTCAATGCTCCTGTATAGTCAATGCCTACAGTCTCAAAGGGTCTGTTGAGAGTAACTCTCTCCTCTGGCAAAGCAGGAGGATTTGGTTTCCTATAGGGCCTAGCATGAATACGCCTACATGTGACACACTCACTCAGGACTGTTTTAACAGTGATCCTTCTCTTGGGTATCCAATAAGTTTTTCTTAATGTAGTTAGTGTCTGTGGTACCCCCATATGATATACATCATTGTGTGTTTTTCTGATGATTAATGTTGTCAAATAGCTAAATCTAGGTAAAGGATTGGATGTTTGCTTTTGTATGACAGTTTTGATTTGTCTAATCTCCCTTTACACCTTAGAAGGCCTTCCTCATCTCTGAACAAGTTTAGATCCACAACTACTGATGGTACAGGTTCTTTTGTTTGTTTCCCATTAGTTAAGAATTCTAACTCTTTATTGTACTCTTTTTGTTGTGCATGGCCTATCCAGTATTTGGTTGCAACTTCTGTATAATTATGATATTTTTATTTAGCTGTTTGTTAATTGTAGTTAAACAGTTGTGAGCAAACCTCAAACAGTAGGCTGTAACCCTGACAAGTTTGTTGAAATCAGAATACTGTTCATAATTAGTGATTGGTTCAACCTTTTCATTTGAAAAGATTAAATTTAATGTCAAGTTAACTTGTTCCACAGGCCATTGGTCTGTATTACAGAGCCACTAAGGTCCCATAAACCAAGTTTTGTTTGACTTCAACAACTTGTAGGATAAACCTCTGGTCAGAAAGTCTGCTGGATTTTGTTTAGTTGGAACATAGTGAAAGTTTACTTGTAGGCTTTCATTAGCTTCAGCTATTTCTTTTAGCCTATTTCTTACAAAGATATTCTTACTATTAATGCTATCATTCCGTATCCAGGCAAGACAAATCTGACTGTCAAGCCAGATGTGGATATGAGTTAAGTACACATCATAGTAAGCATCCTTAAGCAATGAAATGGTTTTAATGGCTAATGTAGCAGCCAATAGTTCCAATTGAGGTATGGTTCGGGTAGGCTTGAGAGGTGCAACTTTCCCTTTTGCATAAATTAGATGACTTTCTGTAGGGCTTACGAGATACGCACAGCACCCATAAGCTTGTGTGCTTGCATCAGCAAACACATGAAGTCTCTGGGGCTTATCCCTAAACCCACAGCACCTTTGAATTTTAATGTTCTGCACTTTTTTAAATCAGCAGCTAACTTCTTCCAAGATTTTTTGATTTTCATTTGTTATTGGATCATCCCACCCAACATTTGTCCTCCAAATTTCTTGGAGGAGAATCTTTGATTTTATTGTTGAAGGCAGGAATAGACCATGGGATCAAAAATTTTGGAAGCCTCTGATAATATTTGTCTTTTAGTATTTGCTTCCTCATCAAGTTTAAAACCTTTAGTACAGATTGAATCATGACTGTTAGAAGTTGCATCCAAATACCAGTTCATACCTAAAGTTTTAACTCTGTCTGATGGCTCAGTAAGACCATTATTATCCTTTAAAATCTTTTTGTTTAAATCCTCATCATTTGAAATCCACTCTCTAAGTTCAAGTTACCTTGTTGCATAATGTTTTGAGAGTGTTCATAGACTTCAGATAATTCAGATTTTGTTTGTTGTTGAGCTATTAGATTGTCTACGTAAAATGTTCCTTAAGGAAGTTCAATGTTAAAGAGTTATTAAACTGGTTTAAATGATGTCTAATTGTCAATGCTAATAGGCTAGGTGAGCAATTGGCTCCAAACAACACAACATTAAATCTATAGGTTATGAACCCTTTATTCAAATCAAATGGATCCTTGAACCATAAGAACCTAAGTTGGTTCTTATCATATTCATTTTAAGATTTATTCTCAAAAATGCCTTTGAAATGTCACTTTGTACGGCATATTTGTCTAACCTGAACCTCAGTAAGATCTTCACAAGGTCAGAAATGAGATTAGGACCCTCAATCAGGCAATCATTCAAACTGTGTTTATCACTGTCTTTGAGGCTACAGTTATATACTACTCTGAGTTTTGTTGTTGGGGCATCTTGTCGATAAACCCCCCTGTGGGTTAAATAATGACAACCATCTTTTTTAAAGGGTTATTTGTTACTTCTTCAATGAAGCCTTTCTGTAGCTGTTCTTTGAAGACATCATTATATATTTTTACATTATTATCTTGTTTGAGTTTTTCATTACTTTATATAAATGTCCTTTTGCTACTTTGAGATTGTCTCTTAAAGTTGGACAATTTATTTTCCAAGGTAACTCAACAAAATAACTATTGTCTTTGCACTGAATGGTGTCTTCAAATCTTTCTACCATTAATTGATCTTCTGAAGTTTGATTTGTGTCATGTATACCCACAGATTCTAGCAACCATAAAGTTTGAATTGCCTCATCCAAAGTTTCATTTGATAATGATGAATTAATGTTCTCAGTTGAGATAATATTATTCAAAGTGTTGCTATTCTTACAGGTGTTATGTAGGACTGAGTTGAGGCAGATAGTATTTGTTGGTCATGATCTGTTTTGGTTTAGGTCTAGGTTGTATTTTGATAGGTCACCCAAAGGGGCTATCCCTGATGGAGTCTGAATAGCTATACCATTACCTATCTCTACTATGCCCTTATGAATAAGATTAATATAATCTGCCCCTATTAGCATTTCAATGTTAGCTACTGTGTTGTTAGTGATATGTCTATCAGCTATTTTGTAGTGTTTTTCCCAAATGATTTATGGTTTGTTCTAGTTTGGGTATAACCAGTTTGTTTTGTCCTACTTTAGAAATAATAACTGCTTCAATTTTCTTGAATTTACTTTCTAAATGTAGTTCCAGGTCAATTGTCTTATAGCTATTTTTGTCCGAGTTATCCTTAACAAAGGATGCAATATTGAGGTTTTGTTCATTCGGGCTTGGTGTCAAACCCAATTTATTAACTACATTTTGTGAAACAAATGTTTGTTGAGAACAACAGTCTATAAGACATCTCACTGGAGTGGTGCTACCCTCACTATTCACTAAGTCCAAAGTAATAGTTGGCAAAAGAATCTCAGTGTTTCTTGTTACATTGTTTGAACAAACAGAATGTCCCATGAAAGTGGCATTTTCTTGATTACCTTTGTTTGGGGGAGGTATCTTTTGAGTTTGAGTACTATTGTTTGGACACTTTGGTGAATCACACATTGATGAGACATGTCGTAAACTTTTACAAAACTTACACTTGAATCTTAACCTAGATTTACAGTCTTTCTTATAATGTCCCTGGCCAGTACACTTTTTACACAGGTTCAACTGTTCACATCTTTTAGCTCTTTGGTTAAAGTCTGAATATTTGTCACACCCAGTACTACTGTGTTCATTACTCGCACAAAATTTGCAATGTGGTGTGTAAGTTGAGGCACCAGTTACATTAAAGTTCTGTAATGTAGGTGTTCGTGTATTATAGTTGGTCACATTTGATTCTACAGTATCAAGTTTTGTCTGTTTGGCTGTAGCTAGTTGGTCTCTGGGAACAGTCTTTGGTTTATCCATAGTCTGGGTCTTATGTGTTGGAAAATCTCTGAATTTGTAATTAGTTAGGATATTGGGGAAGTGTTTTCTTATATCTTCCAGATTAGGATAATTTTCTCCAGTCTTTAGAATTAAAATATCTTTAACCCTCGAAGGAAGGCACCTAAGTACTATGCCTTGTATAATCCAAGATGAAGCTTTAATATCTATCTCATTGCTAACCAGTTGTCCTATAATAGCTTCTAATTTTGTATAAAAATTTTCCATATCACTATGGTTATCTTTTATGGGTGCAAATTCAAAATTTGTTGAGATAATTCATATACAATCTCATCTTTATTAATGTAATTACGTTTTAAAAGATCAATAGCTACTTCATATGAATTCCCTACGGCTGGTAAATAGGCTATCAGGTTATAGGCTGGGCCTTTAAGGGAACTAGTTAAGTAACTAAACTTTTCAACAGTTGAAATATAAGGTTTATTACCTATTAAATTCTCAAATTGTCAATGAAAGATGGGAATTGTACCGTGTCCCCTTCAAATGTTGGTACTAGCAAATGGGTAACTGAGCCCTCAATTCTTGTGACTCAGGATTTAGCATGCCACTTAAATTTTGTTGAAGGTTAGCTCTACTTTGATTAAAATCAGAATTAGGTTTTTTTTGGTGTTAAGTCAGTCAAACGAGACCGTAGTCTCCTTATTTGCTGTTCAATTGAGATTACCTGATCATCATCATCAGCGTAAAGGTCTATTAATTGTTCTTCAGCCATTTCGGATTCAACTAACTCTGAAATACTCATTAATGGCTATTATTTCCTTCTTTTTAGTTTCCAATTTAAGAATTACACTCTCTAAATTTTCCTTACCTGGTTGTGTAATATTGTTAAAAGTGTTCACAGCCTTTGTAACAGCTCCCAACTTTGCCCCCCTTTTCTTTTTTAACTTTTTCAATTCCGCACTGTCCATGTCTAAGTCAAAATTGTTTAACTGGGGATCGTAATGAAATAGAGGACAAGAAGAAATTACCAGAGAAGAGAGAGCACAGACAAAACAGTCAAGTTTAAATTTGGTTTAATCCCCCCAAGTACTTGTGTGTCACTCAGGTCTAAGCTTATAAGAGAATGAGACTCCTTAAATGTAAATGTTTCCTAGTTAGGCCCTAGGTTGTAGACCTAATTAGGCTTGATTAGGTTAGGCTTAGGCTTAGGCTAGACCATTTAGCCTAATTCTGCAATTTTTTGTTTAGTAAGGTTAGGGTTTGTAAATTCCCCACACGGACCACCAATGCGAAAAATGCTCTGTATGAATTGGTCCACAATTAACCCACCCCTTATATCTCCAGTCTAACTATAGAGTAGATCAAGTCTAGCCTAGAGGGGTCAGCCTAGAGATTCCGGAAATGGTCCAGAGCGGGCAGATAAATTGAGGTCCACAGTAGGATTCCTCACCAAGTTAGGTTAGGGCAATCTACCTTCACCTTTGTTAAGCTATGAGTTGATGCTGGGTCTTAGGCCACAATGTAGGCCTAACTTGTCTGACCCAGCTTAATTTAATGTGATTAAATTGATGGGTTAAAAACTCAATTAGTCACTTACTGTTAGTTATTAGAGTGTCTCCCTTCTCCGGTTGTGTAATTGTCGAGAGCGCACTTGCTGGTGCGTCCTCTCGCCCCGTTGTTCGTTTTCGTACCCCTTTGTTCTCCTCTTCGCGGGGCTTTTTCCACCAGCGTTGTCTTGGTTTTTTCCTCGGTTGGTTGAGCGGTAATGTATCTCCATTACCGAGCACGCTCTTCTCACACAGTATATAAATACTAGTGTGGAGAATAACTCTGGTGAGCAACCAATTGGTTTCATCCACCCAGTTATTGACATAAAAGGAATTTAATAATTGTTAGATTAACTACCTACCTACTCAGTGAACCATTTTCGTTACCTCCCAACTACCCACTCATCAGTTTTCCATAATCATAATCTACATATGGAAAATGATCGAAAAACTGGTACCAAACCTAAAACTAAACCCAATTACCATTCAAACAACACTGGAAAATAGGAAAGGCAGAATGTGTAGTGTTCCCAAATTAAAAGCACGACAAGGGACCTCCTCAACCCTGAAGGAAAATAGCTTGGTTGTCAGGGGGCCAAGACTTCTCAACCAGCTTCCTAAGGACCTCAGAAACGTAACGGGGGTCAAAGTTGAAGTCTTCAAGAAAAGACTGGATGCCTGGCTCAGGACAGTACCAGATGAGCCGGGCGTGCCTGGCTATGTACGGTGGAGAGCGCAAGAAAGTAACTCGCTCCTCCACCAGGCCAGACCTAGAGGCGGGGCCACCAGCTTGACCTCCGTGTGAAGAGAGACCAACACACGAAACAACATAAGGTTCATAAGGTAAGGTATATATATATATATATATATATGAAAAGAAGGATCAACACAACGGCAAACATTTTCATTTATTTGTACATCAGACGTTTCGACAAATCTTTTGTCATCATCAGTGAGTTAAGTCTTAAAACCTTAAAACAAAATTGAAAAGTGAAAGTTACATCAATACAATATTAAGACCATTAAAATTAAAACCTTAAAGCAAAATGAAAATTGCATCAATACAAATTAAAACATTTAAATTTCATCACTATAAAAACTAAAATTAAATTAAATTTCATCACTATAAAAACTAAAATTAAATTACCTCAATAGGTAAATACACAATGTTTACATCCACCTCCATACTTGGCAAAGTCTAAGAGACCACTAGGTGGTCAGGGATTAGAAAGGGTATATCTGTGAAACACGGTTGGTTGTCAAAAGAGTCGTAATTTGTAGGATGAGCTATTATTATTAAGGGAGGGTTTGTTTCTATAGATGTACAAAGATTCTAAAATTCGGAGTTCTGTAAGGTTATTGGATCTAGTTAAAATTTCAAACTGAGTTTTGTGAAGGGGATGGTCGTTTTCATTACTGTGGTTTCTAATTGCGGATTGTGGAGGGCTACTGAGGGGACGGTTGGTACGGACTGACAAGCCCAAATGTTGAGAAAGGCGCACCTCCAGTTGGAGTTGAGTGCTGCCAATATACGCAGCCTTACAGCTGTCGCACGTGTATTTGTAAACAACATTGGGGCATACAGTTTTGGGGAATTCATCTTTGAACTTTAAAAAATTTGATAATTTAAGTGGGTTGACGAAGGCGAATCTAAAATTTATTTGGGGATAACTAGACTTGAGTAGTTTGGACAATTCACCTCGAATACGCAATGATAAATAACCATAAAAAGGTAATTTAATATATCTGGTTTCTTTTTGTACTGTAGTTACGGGGAGTTTAGTATCAAAAGTGTTATTTAAAAATTTCTTTAATTGGTTATCGAATAGATGAGAAGGGTAGTAATTGTTAATAAAGTACTGTTTTAAAAATTTAAATTCTTCGTTTAACGAAAAGTAATCCGAACAAATACGGTAACTTCTTGTTAATAATGTTACTATAGCACTAATCTTATATTTATAAAACATACAACTTAAATAATTGGTTCCCAAGCCAGTAAAAGTTTGTTTCCGAAATAGTGAAGTATGGAACTTATTATGGGCCCGTTTAACTAAAACATCCAGGAAAGGTAAACTATTATTTGTTTCGTTTTCACACGTGTACTTAATATTACTATGTTGTTTATTAAGATAATCACGAAAAAGTTTTACGTGTGAAGGATGGTTAAATATTAAGAAAGTGTCATCCACGTATCTTCTGTAATATATGGGTTTAAAACTACTAGGACAATTTTTCAACCAAATTTCTTCGTAATGGCAAAGAAATGCATTTGCTAGTGTTGGGCTTAACGGGGAACCCATAGCTACCCCATCAATTTGGCTGTAAAGGTTGCTATTAAATAAGAAAAGATTATCAAAACACACTATTTCGAGAAGGTTTTTAAATTGAGTCTGAGTGAGGCCATTAATAAGAGTATTATCAGTAGTGAATAACTTATTTAGTATGATATTTAATGTTTCTTTTAACGGGACATTAGTAAACAATGATGAGACATCAAAACTGGCCATAGTAAGAGAATCGGCATGATTGATCTCTTTTATCTCTTTAGCAAAATCAAACGGAGTTGATTAAAAATGAGTTGTTATAGAATCTTAAGGTGAGTTTTGAAAGCAAGGGAACGAAGAATTTGGCTAAGTTAAATTGAATGTGCCCATGCCGAAAGAATAGTCTTGTGGGAAATTTGGCTTGTGGACTTTAGGTAAACCATATAGAATTCCTGGATTAGAACCAGAAGCAAATAAAAATTGTATGTATTGTCAGCAATAATATTACTATTTTTTAATTTACGCAAACACCTATTAAGTTTATCTTCGAGTTTTAGTAATTTAGACAGGACATTCTCTTTTAACCCTTTTAAATTTAGACGTATCCGACAAAATTGTCTCCATTCTATTTATGTAAACTGTTGAATCAATCAGCACTACTCCTTTACCCTTATCCGGTTTTGTAATGATGACAGAGTTATCCTTTTTCAAATTATTAAGAATTTTAAAATCTTGCCTGCCTGTCTAAATTACTAAAACTCGAAGATAAACTAATAGGTGTTTGCGTAAATTAAAAAATAGTAATATTATTGCTGACAATACATACAATTTTTTATTTGCTTCTGGTTCTAATCCAGGAATTCTATATGGTTTACCTAAAGTCCACAAGCCAAATTTCCCACTAAGACCTATTCTTTCGGCATGTGGCACATTCAATTATAACTTAGCCAAATTCTTCGTTCCCTTGCTTTCAAACTCACCTTTAATGATTATTCTATTAACAACTCGTTTGATTTTGCTAAAGATAAAAGAGATCAATCATGCCGATTCTCTTACTATGGCCAGTTTTGATGTCTCATCATTGTTTACTAATGTCCCGTTAAAAGAAACATTAAATATCATACTAAATAAGTTATTCACTACTGATAATACTCTTATTAATGGCCTCACTCAGACTCAATTTAAAAACCTTCTCGAAATAGTGTGTTTTGATAATCTTTTCTTATTTAATAGCAACCTTTACAGCCAAATTGATGGGGTAGCTATGGGTTCCCCGTTAAGCCCAACACTAGCAAATGCATTTCTTTGCCATTACGAAGAAATTTGGTTGAAAAATTGTCCTAGTAGTTTTAAACCCATATATTACAGAAGATACGTGGATGACACTTTCTTAATATTTAACCATCCTTCACACGTAAACTTTTCGTGATTATCTTAATAAACAACATAGTAATATTAAGTACACGTGTGAAAACGAAACAAATAATAGTTTACCTTTCCTGGATGTTTTAGTTAAACGGGCCCATAATAAGTTCCATACTTCACTATTTCGGAAACAAACTTTTACTGGCTTGGGAACCAATTATTTAAGTTGTATGTTTTATAAATATAAGATTAGTGCTATAGTAACATTATTAACAAGAAGTTACCGTATTTGTTCGGATTACTTTTCGTTAAACGAAGAATTTAAATTTTTAAAACAGTACTTTATTAACAATTACTACCCTTCTCATCTATTCGATAACCAATTAAAGAAATTTTTAAATAACACTTTTGATACTAAACTCCCCGTAACTACAGTACAAAAAGAAACCAGATATATTAAATTACCTTTTTATGGTTATTTATCATTGCGTATTCGAGGTGAATTGTCCAAACTACTCAAGTCTAGTTATCCCAAATAAATTTTAGATTCGCCTTCGTCAACCCACTTAATTATCAAATTTTTTAAAGTTCAAAGATGAATTCCCCAAAACTGTATGCCCCAATGTTGTTTACAAATACACGTGCGACAGCTGTAAGGCTGCGTATATTGGCAGCACTCAACTCCAACTGGAGGTGCGCCTTTCTCAACATTTGGGCTTGTCAGTCCGTACCAACCGTCCCCTCAGTAGCCCTCCACAATCCGCAATTAGAAACCACAGTAATGAAAACGACCATCCCCTTCACAAAACTCAGTTTGAAATTTTAACTAGATCCAATAACCTTACAGAACTCCGAATTTTAGAATCTTTGTACATCTATAGAAACAAACCCTCCCTTAATAATAATAGCTCATCCTACAAATTACGACTCTTTTGACAACCAACCGTGTTTCACAGATATACCCTTTCTAATCCCCTGACCACCTAGTGGTCTCTTAGACTTTGCCAAGTATGGAGGTGGATGTAAACATTGTGTATTTACCTATTGAGGTAATTTAATTTTAGTTTTTATAGTGATGAAATTTAATTTAATTTTAGTTTTTATAGTGATGAAATTTAAATGTTTTAATGTTGTATTGATGCAATTTTCATTTTGCTTTAAGGTTTTAATTTTAATGGTCTTAATATTGTATTGATGTAACTTTCACTTTTCAATTTTGTTTTAAGGTTTTAAGACTTAACTCACTGATGATGACAAAAGATTTGTCGAAACGTCTGATGTACAAATAAATGAAAATGTTTGCCGTTGTGTTGATCCTTCTTTTCATCTGTAAGCTCCGGTTCCCTAAGGAGAAGTCAATAGCTTTGATATATATATATATATATATGCAGGGTGTCCGAGAATTATCTGTACAATTTTTGGCTGTTATTAAAAGTCAACCATGAAGTGTAGAAATTCCAGTGTTGTCCCATTTTAGAGAATCTCATTTAAGTTTTTTCTGATACCACGTTTTGACAAGTTTTTCAGAAATGTACGCGGGTGACAGACATTGATGATTTAAAAGCAAGAATCACAGCTGCTATTGAGCGAATTGATGTGGATATGCTGCAGCGTACATGGCAACATTTGGAGTATCGATTGGATGTTTTGCGAATCACTAATGGTGCACATATCGAATGTTTGTAACAACGTTACTTTAATAAAAGAAACTTTTGAAAATACAGATTCTAAATAATCTTGTTTAAGAATTTTACGTGTGTTATCAAGAATTTTATTAAAAGATGAAATTGTACAGATAATGTTCGGACACACTGGAATTTCTAAAAAACTTGTCAAAACTTGGTATCAGAAAAAACTTAATGAGATTCTCTGTAAAATGAGACAACACTGGAATTTCTACACTTCATGGTTGACTTTTAATAACAGCCAAAAATTGTACAGATAATTCTCGGACACCCTGTGTGTGTGTATATATATATATATATATATGTGTGTGTGTGTGTGTGTGTGTGTGTGTGTATAATACACTGTAAAATTATTTTTCATTCAATCTTACACACAAAAATATTAATAATTATAGCTGACAGCTATCAAATAAGTCAGGGGTTGTTGAGTTTGCTAAATGAGTTGTGTGTTTATCTAAAATACAGTACATGAGTCATGAAATATTTTATAAATTAAATACAGGTGTATATTATTGTGTCAACTGTATTCCTTTTATAAATGTTATCATCATATACCTCTAAACCATTTAGCAGGTATAAAAAGGTAAATAACATTAAACTTTTGAAAAAACCCGATTTCCCCCCGTTTTGTCCGGATTTTATTGAAAAAATCCGGGTGGGCTGGTTTTTTTTTCTTCAATAAAGTGGGCAATTATGCCAACCCTAATTTCAGTTACTAATGATCTCTAATAATATAATTTGTCATCCTTAGCTCAAACACACGTTTCTCCCTCTATTACTCATTACACCAGTGGTTCTTAACCCTTGGGTCGCCAAGCCATTTTGATCGAGTCATTATATTGTCATTTGTTATTTATTTATGTCCTCTAATTATTTTTTTTATCAATTTTGTCTCCAATCAAACAGTTCACTTTAACTTTAGTCGAGTGTAATTCGTTATAAATATCAAATTTTAATAGAATAAAAAAAGGAGATAAGTGTGCTAGGGCGAAAATTCAGAACAATGGAGAGGTATAATTAAGTCTGATCGATCGCCCGACAATGCATGTACATATATATTGCCAGTATGATTATCGTGTTAACATGAAAACTCATACATATAAAATGAATATGAAGTATGCAATTCCTTTCAATGTCTTTCGCCTCACCTCTCTCGAAATTCAGTTAATGTTCATATTCAATTTACCTTCGAAAATAAGAATTGTACTTCTAGGCATTTTCGCTATATCAAACAATTTGTTTAATTAAAAGTATATATATGTGTGTGTGTGTGTGTGTGCATAAAGTCACGCATCATAGGAAAATAAGCAAGGTCTATTTATTTCAAGATGAAGTCGGGCCCATCAGGCCAAATATGTTGACCATTAAAAAAAAAAACCCTGCTTTTTCGTTTACAAACATGTTTTGAGATTGGTGGGAATCATTTCGAACAAATACTGTAACTATCCTTATAAATGTATTTCCTATAATGCGTGACTTTAGGACACCCTGTATATGCATACACCTTTGGTAACTTTTGGTTTGCTTCCGCCCGAATTGTTCATTCTGACGAAGGTCAAGCTTTTCACTCCACCTTAGACCTGCAGTTTAACGTGGAACCACGCCCCACCAGCAGCAGCCCAGCGTCTTAACCGCTAGGCCACCCAGGGTACGCATTTATCTATCAACCACTTTTTGTGTGGAAGGATGAACAGCTGGGTTTTGCTGCGCGCCGGCTGCCGTCACCGGGTCTTGATCCAGGGGCCGATGGGTTCGTAGTCAGCAACGCTAACCCCTACATATACAGGGTGTCCCATAAGTCCGGCATCATAGGAGAAATTCATATTTTTCTCTTTCTACAGGCCATAATGTCTGTGAGCAAGGAGGAACGAATCCAGATAATTCTACTCATAGATTTTTATCTCTGGGGCCACTTGAAAGCGCTGGTATACGCAGAGAAAATTAGGAGTGTTGAACATTTGCGGCAGCGCGTTATTGGGGTATGTAACACCATTATCCTGACATCATTCACCGTGTGTTTGCTGACTGGGTATCACGTCTGAATTTGTGTATTGAAAACAATGGTGGACATATTGAGCACGTTCTGCAAATAAAAGCTTTTGTTTTGCCTTTTTTTTATTATTTTTCCTATGATGCCGGACTTATGGGACACCGTGTGTGTGTGTGTAATATATATATATATATATATGAGGGGTCGCGCGTTTTAAGGTACCTAAGCGCCACCACATGCAAAAACGTGTTTTTGATGGATATAACTATTTTCACCCTTCCTCTATCGCGTGGTTTGGGTTATAATGACCTTACGACACGAAGTATAGTTGAAAACCTTATTAAGCGAACTACTTTTTTCACCTCTATCGCCAGCCAAAAGTTCACCCAAAGATCGGCATAATAAGAAAATCAAAAAATCAAAATATTAAAAAAATATATATAAAATATGAAACTCTATTCCAAAAACTCAGCATCTTAATTACGTAGCATACTTAGAATTCTAATTTAGCCAAAAATGAACGTTCTAGCTCAATTAATAACTGAGATACTATTGCCAGAATATATATATATATATATATATCCGATTCGTACCTAGTGAAAGTGGTACATATCTCGGCGAGGCAGTGGGTGGGTGGTTTTACTGAGTTGGGGATGGTAGACTAGGGCGGGTGAGTAAGGTTCAGTTGCTGGATAGTGGGTAGGAGGGGTATGGTCTTAGACCCGATGAAGCAGATGGGAATAAATGAGGAAAAGGAAAATCGCTTCCGCTGAAAAATGGGGGCCTTCGGCAGTATGAATTGTAGACGCTTGGGTATGGAAATTTGGTCAAGAGAGGGAACACCTGCGACGAAGAGCGGACAGGTTTGGGCATTCGACCAGATGTACGACAGTGATAGAGGTAGGGCAGAGCGGGGCTGGCGATTTAGCCATAAGGTGACCATGAGTAATGCGTGTGTGTCCTAGGCGGAGAGAGCTAGAATCACTTCTTTATGGCGGGACCGGTGGAATGAGGAGGCCCAGTATCCTACTTGCGGTTTGATCTTGTGGAGTTTGTTTTGTGTGGCCTGGTCCCAATCCGAATCCGGTGCCAGATGGAGCGGAAGTGGGAGCGGAGAGTCGGGGAAAAAGTCGGAGAAAGGGAGGGGGCGGGAGGATGCCGGCAGTAAGCAGGCCGTCTTTGCGTGCGGTCCACCACCTCGTTACCTGGATGCCGACATGTGCCGGGACCCAGCAGAAGGCGATTGTCTTATGTCGGAAGGCTGTTAAAAAGTGGAAGGTTTGCTGGATGGTACAGACGAGCGGATGAGGGGGGTTTAAATCTCTCTAGGAAGAGAAGTGCGCTTTGAGAATCTGAAATAAATGACGAAGGAGCTGGCAGAGTGTGTGTGCACAATGTCGAGGGCCTCCATAATCGCGAAGTTCTGCCGAGAAAACGGAGGTCTCGCGGGGCAGGCTGACGCCTCGAGAAAACGGCTGGGCCAGTATCACCGCTGAGGCGGCCGTACCAGTCTCCCAACGGGAACCATCTGTATAAATGGGGACTGTGTCCGGGTGTTGGGTTGCGTGTTCTCAGAAGTGACCTATATACCGTAGCGCTCGTGGTAGTCTTCGGTAGGGCACACAGGTCCCTCCAAACTTGATAGGGGTGAGGAGCCAGGAGGGGTAGATGCTGTACGAAGTTGGGATAACTGGGGGGCGGGCATGTTGGAAAGGTCAAGGAAAGAGCGGACCGCTTCAGTGAAGTGCCAGCTCCGTCCCTAGGGTGGGAGTTCTGAAATCGCCGCGCATAGAAGCGAAGAGGATAGTCTCTGCGCACGGAGCTATGTCCTCATGAGGAGCAGACCCCGTCGGAGGACCAGAGGGAGGTAATTGCAATCCACTTGAAGGCTGGAGGCTGAGGAAGAGCGGAAAGCACCGGTGGCGAGGCGGAGGCCCCTATTAAGCACCAGGTCCAAGATACGGAGGCAGGCGTTGGAGGCTGAACCGTATGCTACACTACCATAGTCCAGCTTCGACTGGACCATGGAAGTGTAAAGGCGAAGGAGAGAGCGTCGGTCTGCACCCCACGTGGTGATCTAGGTGTTTGAGATGGGGAACACAGTTGAGCCGTCGGTCTAGACTCTCTAGAGTCACGTCCAGAAATCGCGTGGAGGGTACCACCTCAAGAGGATTCCCGTATAACGTGATAGAGGGAATAGGAGGGGTTGCAGGTCTTCTTCTGCTGAAGAGCATACACTTGGACTTGGGGGTGGAGAGGCGGAACCTCACCGACGTCGCCCACCTTTCCACCGGTAGATGGAGAGCTGAATTTGCCGTTGAACGACGGACGGCTCCCGCCTTGCGAAGTAGATCGCAATGTCATCCGCGTAGATGGAAGAATGGATGGTGGGTGGAAGGCACTTTGAGACTCATCAGACGATGGAAAAGCATAGAACACTGAGGATGCTTCCCTGTGGGACCCCGTCCTCCTGCACGAAGGTGTCTGAGACGACTGAGCCCACCTTAACTTCAAAGGTTCGGAAGGACAGGAAGCCCCTGATGAAGGTCGGCATGGCTCCGACGAGACCTAGATGTTGGAGCTGACTAAGGATTATTGTCCGACGGGTGGTGTTGTAGGCCTTCTGGATGTCAAAAAAAATTGATAGGACGAACTGTCCACTGTCGAAGGCATTCTGTATGTCTCGGCTGAGGAGCAGGAGGGGATCAGTGGTGAAGTGAAATTGTCTGAAGCCGGACTGGGTAGCCGGGAAGGAATTACTATTTTCCAGGAAGAACGAAAAAAAAATGGTCGCTACGCGACTATCGAAGATTTTGCAGGCACAACACGTCAGGGCGATGGTCTGTAGTTTGTGGTATTGAGGGAATCTTTGCCGGGTTTGGGGATAGGGATTACGTAGGACTCCTTCCACGGGAGGGGAAGGCGCCCTCTATCCATATGCGGTTGTATAGGTCTAGTAGGAAAATTTGTAAGGTAGGGTGGATGTGCTGGATCATGCTGTAGGGAATACCGTCCGGGCCGGGACAAGGGGATCGTCGAGAGGCCAGTGCCGCCTGTAGTTCACGCATGGTGAACAATCGGTTGTAGGTGTTAGGGGTTGTTAGGGGCGGATACGAGGGAACTAACTGCGAAGGAAGAAACGGCGGCGAAAGTAGAAGCTAAGTGGTTTGCCACCGATTTGGGCTCGTATAGGAGTCCGTCGTTAGTCCGGAGGACCGGGAGGGGACATGTCGCTTCTCGACACCGTACCTTCTTCCAGATGGTGGCCGAAGGTGTGGTGGTGATGGTGACGCCGGATACATACAAAGGCACGACAAGAAGCTCGCCGCGTTGTCTTCATTGTGCGGCAGGCGATGGCCCTGGCCCGCTGCATCTCCGTGCGATGGATGGGGAGTCGCGTAAGGTAGAAGCGTCGAGTAGCCTCCTTCTTGGCGCGCGCGCGTACGGCCTCCGTGCACTCTGGGGTCCACCAAGGTACCCGTCGGGTGCGGGAGTAGGTGGAGGATCGTGGGATGCTAGTGCACGCAGCCGCTACAGCGATTGACTCGAAGTATACAATGCACTCGTCAGAGGATGGGAAGTGGGCAGTCGTAAGGGTTGTATATGTATCGTCGTGGAAGTGGGACCAATTAGCTTTAACAGTAATCCATTTTCCCGGTACCTGAACGGTCTGGTCGGGCCAATTGAGCGTGAGTTGAACAGGAAAATGGTCACTTCCATGGTCCTCTTGGAGGACTTGCCATGTGAAATCTAGGAGGGCATCGGTCGACACGAGAGAGAGGTCTATAGAGGATGGAGTGCAGGTGGTGGCATGGTAGAATGTAGGAGCCATATCATTGAGGCACCCGAAGGAGAGCTCGGTCATGATATTAATCAGGGTCGGGGCCATATAGGTGGTGTGTGTGTTTCACGACAAGGGGTGGCGACTATTGAAATCGCCTAATAATAGAAAGGGCCTGGGGAGTTGTTGTACCACCTCCACCAGGTCATCGTGGGAGACTTGAGTGTGGAGAGGGAGGTATATTGAACAGACAGTGTACTGTCTATCCAGGGAAAGCCGGGTAGCAATCACCTGTAACGGGGATCGGATAGGGAGATTGTAGAAGGGGACTGCGTGGTGTATGAAAATGGCAGCTCCCCTTCGAGTGCAGGTAGGAGACGTAGTGGTGATGTAGGAATATCCAGTCGGGCAGGACATGGGCCTGGTTCCCAGGATTAGCTCCTGGAGACAAACACACACCAGACGGGAAGTGGCAATCAAGGAATTAAGGTCTTCGTAATTCGCGAATATTCCTCTGCAGTCCCAATGTACTATTGAAGTTTTCGGGGGATCCATTATTTGATGATGGGGGATGAGTAAAGGTGTAGGGTCTAGGAGGTTGTGGTGTGAAGGGAGATCTGGGGTTCGCGAAGGCGAAGGATGGGTCAGGAGTATGGCTGGCTATCTGCCGTTCACCAGAGAACGAATCGGTCGGCCAGTCGATCTCCGCGGAGATTGCGGGGTCGAGTCGGCCGAGCGAGACCGGAGGCGTGGATCACGGCAGCTAGGAGAACGTCGTGGGCTCAGAGGGTGAGAAGTTTCTTGGTGGGCTTCTGTGTTCGGGCCAGGTGGGGGCGCTTTATTTCCAAAAGTGGCACCTCCCCGCCTGTCAGGGGTCTCACGGCGGATCCTGGGTGGCGATAGGGGACACCAGAAGGACCGGGCAGGTGGGAGGGAGGACGTGCTCAGGGTGGCTAACAGGGAGGGGGCAGAAGGAGATGAACCAGTGTGTTCTCGTGGAGGCTGGCAAAAATGGCACCAGGAGGCAAGGGCAGAGCCATAAGACTCACGGGCGCGGCCGAGCTCCCCTCGGCCACGCCGTGTAGCTGCGTAGAGCCACATCCACTGGATCCTCGGTGGAAGAGGATGTTGTCCAGATTGGATCTCGTCGTGGGGGTTGGGTCATGTAATTCGGTAACTATTGTCAGAGTCTGTGGGGGTAAATTGGTGGGACTTCTGCGGTGGGGCGGTATGGTTCTCGTGGGCGGTGTGAGGGTCCGAGCCGTCTTCTAAGATCTAGGGGAAGAGGGAGAGACATTTTGAAAGGCCGGAGGGTCTGGCGACTCACTCCGGCGTCTCCGCCTTGTCGGCTTGCTCCGGGCGGTAGGTTCGGGTGTGTGCAGGGAGTGCTGGGGGGCAGGGTTCGTGGGGGTGGGGCCTGGGTGTCCTGGTCCCAGACTCCTGGGGAATCTGGCAGGTGAGGTGCGTGAAGAGAAGGGATGGTGGGGGGACAGGAGGTCGTCGGTTCCTGCAAGGACTCCCTTTGGGAGGGATGGGGAGCAATAGTCGAGGGGGGCTTGAGCTGCAGGCCAGGGCGGCGTGCAGAGGAGACAGAGCTGAGGGCAGCGGCGTAAGATACGCCCGGCCTCACCTCTCGACTCCGCACTCTGTCTCGCGCCTCTCGGAGGCTAAGGAAGTCCGCTACCTGCAGGCCTCAGGCCTCAGACCTCCTCGAACCTGAAGAACAGGCATTCACGGGGTGAAGACGGGTGTGCGCCTTCACAATTGGAGCATTTGGGTGTGTTGGGGCACTTGTCTGGGTGAGCGATTTGTCCGCAACGAACACAGTTGGTGCGGCTGCCAGCAAACTGAGCTAACGTGTCCAAACTTGTTTCATTTAAAGCAACAGGTCAGGTCTGGAATGTATGGTCGGACAGAAAACTCGCATGACATGCGGTCTCCCATACCCGATAAAATACGGTCAAGAGGGACTAAGGTATTGAAGGTGAGTAGACGCGGGGTGGGGGAAGGAGTACCTCCCTGTCGGGATGTGAAGCGATGGATCTTGGTGACACCCTGGGGTGCGAGGTCCTCCAGGAGCTCGTTCACTGTGATCGACAATAGGTGGGTGGAGTAAATAGTGCCCTGACTCTGGTTCAGGCGAGGGTGTGGGGAAACGGATACCGAGCATCCAAGGACCTCAGTGAGGGAGAGTAGGGCTTTCGTCTCTGCGGCTGAGCGTGATTTATGAGGAGGGAGCCATCCCTCTGCGGTCGTACATCATAGCGGCTGGAGTTGCTGCGGGCTCAGATCGCCTGAAACGTCCGTTCAGAGTTGGTCGGATCTCTAAGAATTTGTGGATACTTGGAAGGGATAGGGAGGCAGTAGAATCGAAGTGGAGTGGGATATCCAACGGTCGATAGGATGGTCGTGAATGCCGACTTCCCCACCCTCCGCGGGGCTCTCTCCGTGGGGAGGGAGACATACGGGGAGATCAAGAAGCCGGGTTTTGGAGGCAAGTCTTGGGTGGAACTTGACTTGCCCGAAGGCGGCTGAGGTGGGCTGGGGCGAGACCCCTGCTCCAGAGGATGTACGTCCAAGGGCATAGTCAAGGTACAGGCTGGGGTCGGCAACGGTAAAGGAGAGTGCAAGTGTTCCGTTACCAGAGGGGGGTCAACCCCATAAGGATGCGGTCTTCCAGTGGTAGAAGACTCGAGGGGCTGGTTGCCCACCACCGGAGTGTTGATAGTTGTAGTAGTCCGAGTATTAGAAGCAGAAGTCGTAAGCCGAGAAGCAGCAGCCATAGTAAACAAAAAGAAGCTTCATACCCCGCGCGCACCCAGCCACCACCGACTCCAACAAGGGAAAGGCGAATCGTGGGCACACTCGGTCCCACCGCCAATAGATGTTACGTAGGGGAGATACACCCATTCCTAGTCCCCGTGCCTAAAACGCGGCAACTCTCATCCAACGCGCGGTGAAAGATAGCAGGGACAGGGCTTGGGTTTGGTTTAAGAGCGACAAGGGCAGTGGTGGCATTCAGCCGGTTCGCACCGGTTCCTAAAATTTCCCGAGTTCGCCGAACCGGTCCTTAACCCTTTCAGTCCGTGCATGATTTTTCTTTATACCATACGCATTTCGATAAAAACATTTTTTTTAGTTTTCATTTCTGACATGGAAGTGGGAGGAGGAGGGGAGGGCGAACCGCTTCTTAAAATTTTTGAATGCCACCACTGGACAAGGGTGAAAGACAACCACCTCCCTCGCCAAAGGCAGGAAAAAAAAAAGCCAGAAAGAGTTGGGGGGAAAGGAGAAATATAAGTAGGAGGGTAGATGATCAGCCGGGTCCCCAAACAGGTCCAATGGTCCACGAGGGCAGAGAAAGCTGTACGAATGGATCGAAATATAAAAAAATGGCTGAACAAATGTCGACTTAGTGGTCGAGTGGACGGCCGCCCTGAACATTCTGCGTCGGCGACACTTATTCGACCATTTTTTAACATTTACATATGTTCGTACACACACTGCTGTGGCAAAACTTGATCATACTGTACAGATAATCTTCTGTGACTTTCAGCCCCTTTCACGCCCTCAGCCCATAAAAAACGAACGACAGTACGCTGCTCTTTTATGGTGCAAGTCGAAAGTGGTGTGGCCATGTTTACAGCGCGATTACTACTGAACAACCTAATGTCAGTCTCAATCCCACGAAGCAGCAATCTGTACGCTGAGTGACTGTGGCGCCGTCAACGGTCAGCAGTGAAAAAAAAAAAAATCGGACAAATTGCGGATACTTTTTAACTTACCCTCGTATATTGCTTGGTCCTTGCAATATAAGCTAAACCACTCTGACAAATATGATGAGCCCGCCACTCGTAGTTTGGACCGACTCAGTGCTGCTTTATGACCCCCCCAACCCCCGCCAACACACGTGTTTGGGGGTGCTACCACTCATCTCAGTGCTCTCAGTTGGACGAAAGATTTGAAACCAAACAACCAATGTAATCTTCACTCGACGTTTCACACGTTGCGTTAGTAGCATTGGAGGTTGCTTGTGAGTCGAGGGAGCCTGCATGCAAGTATTGGTTACGTTTAACTAATAAAGTATTTCACATTTGCTGATCATTATGAACAAAGGTATGCGGGAATTTAATAGTTATTAGAATTACAGTTCGATACTTTTAATTTTGTGGAAAATCTTAAAAAAAAAATACACCTTTGAGCTGGATCACTGATACGCAGAATTATTTTGGATACCATAACCAGAGTCAAAAAGCGCCAAGTCGTCATACAAACGTGGCGATTTTTAACTCACGCAGAATTTAGGTAAAATTCCATGTCAAACGCAGTTCAAAGACAAGAGTCCATAGGCTCTAAATTAGTATAGTCGTGTTAGTAATTAAAGTCCTTAACAGCCTGGTAATATGTTATCTTCGATAAAACATGCCTAGCATTGGTTGCGTCGCCATCAGCATAAAGAAAGAAATTACGAAAATTTATTTATACAAAAGTAATAATTTATATTATTTCCGTTTCTTGATTTTATTTAATTTCTTCCTCATTCCAATATTTTGTTCCGTATCGTCATCTTCGTCATCGTCTTGCTTCTTCCTCTTTTTCCCTTTCTTGCCTTCCTCGAGTATTCTCTTCATTTCCTGCTCAAATTAAAGTTTTATTATTTGAGGCACAATGAATTCAAAACATATATTATAGGTTTCAATTCACATACGTACGAGGCCCTCCTAGGAAGAAGTGGCTAAGCGACAAAAGCAAAAAACGCCAGTAAACGCAATTAAAGGTTGTACCAATTTAAAAGGGCCATAAACGTTTGAAACTATTTTTAGTCGAAATATCTTTAAAAGTTATGACACTGTCAACTGCGTTTTCTGGCATTTTTCACTTTTGTCGTTTAGCTACTTCTTTCTAGGAGGGCCTCGTATATAAATTTAAGAACCTATTCCCATTTTCAATGGATTGGGGCATGGTGCTTTAACTCGAAAGTGAAAAAACTTAAAATACAAAAGGATCATCATCGAGAATAAGGCACCACTCCAACCTCAGGGATCCATTAACACACGGTGTGGCACAGCTTACAGTTTTAGTAAGTGTGAGAGTTCGGTAGGATCCTTAAGTTTGTTACTCCTAATTTCCTATTTTTATACTTGTACAATGTAAGATGTGCTGAAACGTATATAAAACAGCAGACTATTTATATTTCACTTCTCTCTCTCACTCACTCCAGAAATACGTGCAACCATTCAGAAGGATCATAGAATTGCTGAGAAATACTTAAAAAATGTGGATTGCAAGGAAAGTTCGTCAAAGTTGTACTCTGTGGTGAAGTTAATAAGAAAAAAAAAGGTTGAATTTACAAAGAAAAATGCAAATGTTATTCTTTACAAACACGAAAATGATCTCTACTCACGATTTTGCCTTCTCGCTCTGCTTCTGCAACTGTTTCCTTCATGGCCACTACAGTGGCTTCATCAACAGGATAAACTTCCAATTTCGTTCCCAACAAGTATTCTAATCTTTGAAACATTTCAATTTCGTACTGCATTAAAAGAAATTTATTAAAAATTAACTGTCTGAATATTAATGGCCCCAGAATATATATGTGACCTTCACCTTCGATGCAGACCCCAATTCCTACTCGTAACACATCGAATTGTGAGGATACACAGGCGTGTGAAGTTTCATCAATTTATATTGAGCGTTTCAAAAGTTGTGGAGTGGGCAAGTACAATGCAGTACAACCCTTCAAATTTATTTGAAGGCGACTTCATAAAATGGAGCATTACGCAACTGTAAATTCTGTAATTAAAGCTGCTGTGATGAACCACTGTGCAGTATACTTTTATTTAGCTTTTTTATAATTAATATTTTACGGAAGACAAACTAAGTAGGCCCATAATGTCCCCCAACCCGCCAAATGAAACCTAAAGTAAATTTTATAGTTGTGACAATTTTATCTACAGCTAGCACAAACCTGAGTGACTAATGTAATGGCAGTGCCTGACTTTCCAGCTCTTGCTGTTCTACCCACTCTGTGAATGTAGTCTTTGCTCTTCAGCGGGAGATCGAAGTTAATCACGTAATCAACATTTGGAATGTCAAGACCTCTGAAACGGAAAATAAAAATAAGAATGTGATCCATTTTAAAACATTTTATATGTATACCTTTTAACTCTAATGTGGAATTTATTTCACCACCACACTACAAAATTCATGATGAAAAGTATATCGTTTTATAAAAATTACGGAGGTCACTGTAGTTCAGTTTTACTGGTTTAGTTACCCTTTACTAACAATTACTGGTTACCATTAAACAAAAATGCAAGCTGTAATTTATTTTTACTTATAAAAGAATATATCAATCAATCTGCTTTAAAATAAAAACCAATAATTATGTAATGCTTAATCTTCCAAAAACAAAGTCGGAAATGACTGATGAAATATTTAACACATTTTACTTAAGTTATGTCCTCGTAAACTTTTAATTTCTAACAGATATTTGCGATCGAATCGGAAGTAGAGGCGAACAATTTACTGAACTTTTTTTGAATGAAGATTAAAAAAAAAAAAAAAAAAAAAAAAAAATTTAAACATTCTATAAAGATTAAAATACTAAATTTCATAATTTAAGATCTATGGCATACATTTGTGATGGTAAATTGTTTCCATCCTTTCTCTAAAAAATACATTACTCATTGGTACCAACTACGTTCCCAAAAGCCTACTAGTACATATTAATAGGCCGGGTCGAAATCTAGTCAAAATGTTTTTTTTAGATGGGCACTATGTGGGGTTTATGAAATGATATCCTGACCAACATACTCCAAAAGAAAGTTTATGCTCCCCTCCGTACCACTAGCATACTCCCTCTTATTTTTGGCTCCACCCCCAAATTAAAAATAGTATCATAAATCAAAATGGAGATCATTTAGAGCATTTTTTTATAGAGATGACCCCCCCACGAAGACATTTTCATGTTTAATGCCATCTGGCCAAAGTAAAGCCAGTGATGTCGTGAACAGTTGCGCTATTGTTGAACTGTTTGTCTTCTGTAGTTCCTCTGTTGTTAGTAAATAAATTTTCGGTTTCATGGCAGCTTCCAAGGTACCAATAACCACATTGGCAATATATCTCCCCATTACATCTATTGTTTCGTCTACCGAAATCCAGACTTTCTTATCTTGTACACCCTCCCGAATATTCTGCAACGTCAAAGCGTAGTTCGTCTCCACATAATTCTTCCTCAAAGTAGACTCGCCTGGAATCTGTTGTTTTGTGTACTTTTCGAGAAATGATTTCAGAGACTTGTTTTCTAACTTCCACAGTGGTATTCCGGCATCAACAAAGGCTTTACACAAGTCAAGCGAGAAGGAAGACTGACGGCTTGACGATGCAGCAAATGTAGTCAACAGGTTCGTTTTCTTGCTTCAACTTCCGAGCAGCGTCTGTGTGTCTACCAGTTTGGACGTGTTGCGACACAAAGTACTTCTTTTCATAATTCACACTTTTTTCACAAATCTTGCAAAACAGTACTGAACCATCAGTAGAAAAGACGTCGCTGCCAAATTCACGGACAAAAGTGTTCAACTTTTTTTCAGTGGACACACAAGCCTTCGGCATTTTCACAAAATTCGTTATAGAATTTTCGCAATTTCCTGAAAATAAACAATAAACAATGATTGAAATATTAAAAAAAATAAACAAGAAAAGACATTTTGCCTGCACATCCAGGCTCTATTTATCACAAGTGTGGAAATCATGCTTCCACTTTATTCTATATTAAATAAAAACAAAGACATTTTCACAAACTTCGTTACTGAATTTTCGCAATCTTTTGAAAATAGGCAAAATAGGCATTAATTTTGTAAAATAGGCACAATGACTGAAATATTTAAAAATAGGCAAGAAAAAGCATTTATGGCATTTTGCCTGAACATCCGGGCTCTAGTTATCAGTATATAGAAAAGGGTGGCATAAACTTTAGTTTGGAGTACTGATTGCCTAGGAGACCAATTCATAAACCTCATATAGGCCTAGTATATTTGTCTGAAAAGAAGACAATTAGTCTATTGTACCATTTATTACACAAAACAGCTTTGAAGTAAAAACAAAATTTAATTTAAAAATTACCTTCACAATTCACTAATTACTTGTGGATGTGCCTTGGCCCCATTGGCTTTTCCATTCAAACTGTGGCAGTCTTTTTCTTGATTCCAGTTGATTGAGGATAAATTTGTGCCGTTTGCCGTAGCCAATCGTTTGTTCTGATGCTTTTGTCACTAAGTTCACTGCACTTTCCACGCTTTGACTGTGGCATGAAAAGGCAGCAATTTTCAAGGGTTCTGTTCTTGTATGCAGTAGCTCTTCATTGCTGAAATTCCTTATCAAAGGTGGAGGATTGATAGCTTCCTTTCTCCAGTCAATCATCTCGTAGTAGTCTTTGGAATCGAAATTTAGAGATTTAGGAAGCTCAACATTTCGTGTGCCACTGAAACGTGTCCGACTGAGAAGTATCTTCTGAAGAGCATCTTCTCTGACATGTTGTCTGCTATCAGTAAGCATTGACAGTAGGATAGCTTCGGGATTGGCAAAATAGGCATTATTACGGAACACCGGTTCCATAATAATGCGATGTTTTTCTTCCAATCCTCGCATCAAGACAATCAAATGAAAAAAAGTCCGTGCTCCGTCAGTAGCTTTAGGATGGGATTTGATATTAAACCATCCAGGAGCATATGATTTCATGACGATGGTTACCAGTTCTTTCAGATTTTGTTCGGGATGCAAAGTCGATACGTATAAACGAAGAATCCGGTTTGCTCGGGTAATCCAGCGAGCATGATGAATGGCACCTGGAGACCTGCGGGCTAGACTTTCAGATACCCATCCAGATTGCACTGCTAGGCACATATCAGAGAGATACTTTTGATCACTGCTCAACTCTTTCACGACATTCGGTGGTATATATCTTGGACGTTGCCCTGAACTGGTGAAAATGTCACCAAGTCTAAAATGGTTAAATCACATTTCAATTTGGCTCCAATTGAACCTTTAAAGGTATTTGGCCCTGATGTTTTTCCATCTATGGTTTCAAATATGTGTCTGAAGGGGAGTTCATTCATGTGTAAAAGAGAGACGAGCCATTGAACTGATCTATGCAAAAAAAATTCAATCAATTTTATGGTACCAGCAATTCTACCAGTATTGACAGCAGTACCGTCGCATAGCAGAGCATTGAGTGTCTCGATGCTCGCTGAATCAATTAAGAACGTTATAATTTCATCAGCTATACACCGAGCATTTCCTGCGTCAGGGCAGAGATGGTCTACATAGATACCTCCAGGGTCTTTGATCAGCACATAATGTTCTTCTTTCTCTTTTTCATGCTTGGTTAACGTATCATCCTTTCTTCCATCAAACCCTATACATTCAATATTCACATTTTCACATCTAGATCTAACAATATTTTTCTTGCCTACACGAATTCTCTCTCTTTCTATTTTCTTCCTATCAAGCATGTTAGATTGATCGATTATTCCCATATCTTTCAATGCAGCATTAACAATAGCTGCTGTAGCTCTCGAACTCACACGGTAACGGTCTGCCACCAATGGTAATTCATTGTATGAATACCTATTTTGATCATTTTCAATCAATTCCACATCGGGCACGAATTCTAGCTCATTGTCACTGTCTTCTATATCTTCGCTAAAGTCATCTACTGAAGAAGATGGTACAACTTCCATAGCCTCTGCCATTTCCACTTGTGACCTTTGTTGCCTCTCTTGTTCTTCTCTTGCTCTTGAGAGGGATCGTCTCTGGACAGCGGCAGCTTCACGATCAAATGGCCCTAATTGACTTATTCTTTGCTTTTGGCCTACAAATGACTCCCACTCTACCATTGGGATTTTTACCTCGCATCTACAAAACGGCCTTTCTATTCCTTTATCATAACATTTGCAAGTCCAAATGTCAAACATTTCATCATATGAAGCAAGTTTTTTAGCAAAATTTTCATTCCTTTGACGTAGAGGAACCTTGTTCAAGGAAAGAGCTGATCTGATTAATCTTTCTACTGCAAAAGAAATAGATCTTTCTTGAATGACAGGGAAAGAGAACATGGCCCAAATATCTTGAAGATCTTTGGTAACTATATTGTAGCAATCGTTCGCAGTTGCTGATCCCCTTGACTTGATTTTTCTCTCTCTTTTGAATGAAGAAATAGTCTGACAATGTCTGCCTTTGTAGGAATCATTGATCGGCGGAATTCAGTGGCAAACCCAAAAGCTGCATTCGAAGATTTGTTTCTGGTTGACATTTTTTCAACCTTTTTAAAAAATTAAAAATCCAGCTTTTATAGAATCATGCATGGATCGTAAGTAAATCTAAAGAGCATAAATTCTTATAATTCCTGTAAAAATATATGATAATTAGAACATGAAATTTATTGGTATTGAGTTTGAAATTCAACACACAGCTCAGTAAATTGATTACACATAAACATCATTTATGTGTAATCAATTTTCTGATATAGCAAATATTTTTGAGAAAATACGCATGCCTGAAAATGGCACACGAGATATATTATGCAATTTTAGGGGAGGGTCATCTCTATGAGAAGATGCTCTAAATGGTCTCCATTTTCATTTATGAGACTATTTTCATTTTTGGGGCGGAGCCAAAAATAGGAGGGAGTATGCTAGTGGTACGGGGGGGGGGGAGCATAAACTTTCTTTTGGAGTATGTTGGTCAGGACCCCAATTCATAAGCCCCACATAGTGCCCGATCTGCCCCCAGAAATTCGACCCGGCCTAGACTACATAACCAGCCATTAGCAATATTTCGAGTTGCTTAACTTTCTTCGTAACATTTGAGGTCATATGACTGAGTGGACCTACAACTTTTCGTGAGGTCCACACCACCACTGCCCCACCTTAATCGCCGAAATCTGAAGATCCAAGCAGAATCGAGCCCGAGACCTTCGGGTGGCCAAAGTCACTATGCTTACCTCGAGATAACATCCGTGCCAACCAATATGGATCTGTCCTTCATCTTGAATTTGTTAATAGCGCCAAGGCGTTTATTCTGGCTCATTTTACTGTGGATGGGAATAGCAGAGAAACCCAAAGTTCTCAGCATTAAAGCTATTTTTAAAGTGGAATGACAAGTTGCGCAGAATATAATCACTGAATCGCTTCCAATTCGCTTTAAAATGTAAGTGAGGTAGACATTCTAAAAGAAAAACCAAAACTATCATACTTTATAAAAGATTTAATATTACCTAACCTCATATCTACTATATTCTACTACTCTAAAAGGGATAAATTAACTTTTTAAAAATGTTACAAATACAAAAATTGAGTGTAAAATAGAGAGAGAGAGAAACTATGATATTACTTACTTTTAAATCAAATGGAATGAAAAGCATTTTTTGTTGTAATTTGTTCACAGTCTGAAACTTTGATGACACCTCAACTCTCACTGGATTTTTAAGATGGGCTCTTTGTAGCTTTCGGACCTTTGGGGAGGGTGGGGAGATATTATATAGATTATAGTTTAAATCCACGTAACAAAAATATAAGTGAACGATATAAACATTGTGTATTTAATCTTGCCCAAATTAGGGCTGTGATAAGAACAAAGATTTTCTTCTTTAAACGTTATGACTGAAAATAATTATTAAAGACTTTTTAATAACTGCGGAAATCATTTGAGATGCGTTTGACCGAGCTTACCTTTGTTGTCATGGTAGCAGAGAAAAGCATCGTCCTTCGATTCTTCGGTAACACACTTAATATTTTGTCCACTTCCTCTTCAAATCCGAGATTAAGAATGCGATCCGCTTCATCCATGACCTGAGGAGGGGAAAAAATTTACGATGTTAGTCCTGCCTAGTTTTAACTTGAAAGCTAGAAGGTCAAAGGATTCACTAACCAAACACATACATACACGTAAAGCTTTCAGAATACAAATAAACAACTTATCCTTAGGAAATGGAGATGAAAAATTACTGTAAAGTGTAATAAATAAACTTTTTAAATCAAGAGAGACCCTCAATTTTCCAAAAAATTGCACATTGACCAAATTACAAAAGCTTTCCAAATATGCAATAATTAGAATGGTACTTTTGCAATGTAAGGTTTTTCTCATAAAAGTTTACAACAATGAAGAAGAAGATGGTGACAGTTGAACAGAATCAGAATCAAAGCAGTGTCCAACCAAATGAGCCACGAGCTCTTTACAAACACAACCAGAAGACTAGATCTCAAACAAAATGCACATATTTACCAAAAATTTTATGTCACACAGCCTGAACTTCTTAGTTTTTTCGAGATGATTCACCAATCTGCCAGGAGTCCCAATGATGATATACGGCCGTTTGGCCAACTCCGCCACTTGTAAATTCATATCTATTCCTCCAACAACTGCACAGCATGTCAGTCCAATATCTCTTCCTAATAGTAAAATACTTTACCACTATGAAATTTAAATAAGATTGTTAATAAATGTTTACATTCCAAATGTTGTTTTCAAACACAACCTGTGTCTATTGTCATACCAAATAGCCTACTGTACATAAATTGTGCAGGTCCTATGAAAGGACTTTTTTTAAGCGCTTTCATAAACTACAGTATGTAAATACTCTTTTAACCCCATAAGAAGGTTTTGTAGGTACCACCCAATGCACTATGTACAATAGGGTGCTTTTAAAAACTGAAAGTGTGAATTTCAGGTCATGGAACCCCGCAAATGATGAGGTTCCGGGAGCAAATAAAGCACATGATTTTTTTGGAAAATCCTCAAATATTTAGAGGTTGCCCAAAGACCCCAAAGTTTTACCCATATGCTCATTTATTTATGCGCCCTTTTTAAGTCACTTCTAGTGTTTATTAACCCATTGATACACAGCATCCCCAAAATTAGAAATTGCATTCTGATAATCCATATTTCTTTACTTCAGTATACCAACAAATGAATTTTCTTTAATTCTAAATGGTTCTCTCTTAATTACTCACGTCTTTCATGCATTTACGTAATGGTGGCCAAGAAGCATCACAGTTCTCATAACGGTAAGTGTTATTTAAATAATTCATATATTTCAAACGTTTTTTTTACTTAGCACTGTAATGGATGGTATTATGAATTGTTTGTAAGTATAATGACTTGTTTTACCGGCAATATTTTTGTTTCCAAAAATAGTTATAAGGTTTAATTTTTATGCGTATAAAATTTTGGACGCTCTCTGCTTCAGCGTATTGCAATCATCTTTTTTCGCATCGTCTGAGTGAAATAGTGTAGTGTACCGTAGATTATTTTAAATTTATATATGGATTGGATATACTGTAAATGGTTATGTATGCATGATTTCGCAAAATTATTATAATTTTAATACATATTGTGTTCATGGGTTATCAGCCAATCATTGTTTGAACACAGATTACGGTTACAAAGAGGGTGGCTTATTTCTACACATTTTCCTGAGGTACTTTATCCATGAATGGGTTAAATTAACTTACCAATTTCACTGTTTTGTCTTATTCACAGATAACTTGTGAACGATGGCAGCATGTACAAGATCGAAGAAATCAATCTGGCTTGTGGGGTCATCAAGTCCTACTATTGCCGGTCAGCAATTACCTTCAAGAGGTGATGTATTGGAGTACCTTTTCCATCTCCACAATGAAGAGAAGAAATCCTTAGCTGAGTGTGTGTCCTCGACATCACAAGCCATCATTGAAATCTGGGTGACAGAAGGTTTACCGACGAACCATCCGCATGACGTCAAGAAGCACGTCCGGAAATTGCATGACGAATGGCAGGGTTTAAAGAAGAGAATTTCGCGGAAAACGAAGACCAATTTGGACAACCAGGCTGCGTTCAGGTCAAGCTTGAACAACCTTTTCGACATTGGTCACCAAAATGCCCTAAATTTTATCAAAATTCAGGAGGACAAGGACTTCCTGCTTGCTCAAAGGGAGGAGGGTCGGAGAGGAAGGATTGGAAATGTCGACAAGAAGATTGCCAAAAAAGTCGCAAGGGCCCAAGAAAGAACTGCTCAGGAATTGAAGCGGAAAGACAGGCATGTGCAGGAAATGGAAGAAATCTCTGCTACCGTTGTTATGGAAACCTCATCATCAGCGTCATCAAGTGAGGAAACAAGTCCCGAAAGAAAGCCAGTTACATCGTCGGCTCCAAAACATCGCCGTGGGACGACGGCAATGAACGCCAACACTCGAGGTGTCATGTACTTTAATCGTTAATTATGAATTTAGTGAATATACTCACGATATATTTGTTCTGAATACTTATTGGAGATGTATATTGGAGATGCAATTTATCATTTAAACTGAGAATTAAAATTTCCATTGCCCTATAAATTGAAAATACCTATCAGCTGTGGGCAACCTCTAAATGTTGTTGGATTACAAAGAAATTTTGCCTGTTCTGTTTTCTCATGTATCCTCACAAAATAAAGGGTTCCGCTCCCTTGCATTTTCATTTCGCATTTTTCACCATATACCATAAACACACCCTAAATTGTACAATAACTTACCTAATGCCTCAAACTGTTCTTTAATCTGAATGGCTAATTCTCTTGTGGGGGTTAAAACAAGAGCAAACATTCTCTGAGGATGGGAAATCAAGGACTGAAGGATGGGAAGAGCGAAAGCCCCCGTTTTACCAGACCCTGTTTCTGCTAAGGCTATTATATCATGGTCTGAAAAATAGTTTCAGTTTATAATAAAATGTATATAATTTTATAAGTAGGAGTAACCAATTATTATCTTCATAACCAAATAAAAAAACTACTGGCATGGGCTACCTGTGCCTGCCTATACACAAGCCATTAATCAATGGCAATTCACATAGGGACTAGCCCAAAAATAATAAACTGTCAGAATATTTTTTTTTATGTATACTGCACAAAACAGACTTAAAGCATTACACAGACTCAAGACTGCAACATAAAGATCACTGGTGCCTTATACAATGAAACAAATATGCCCTGCAAACAAACACACCTTCAAGAGCAATTGGAATAGCTTCTTTCTGAATTGGAGTTGGGGTTTGCCAACCCATACTTTGCATGCCTCACATATTTCATCAATTACACCCTGAAATGAAAATTTTACAGGAATTTAATGTAGCTAAACTGTTTCATTTACTTACTGAACTTCAAAATATTTTTGTAAGCTGACAACACAATCCTAGTTAAACTAAGCTTAGTGTCAGTGTTGTAAAAATTACTGCTCCAGCAGTAATTCAGTTACAACTAGGTATTCTTATTTACCATCCTTATTTAAAAGCTTGAAACTAAAGGCAAAGTCATTTACATGCAAAAAGCACCCAGTTCTTTCAATACAAGCATGCAACAATCTTTCTAAGCCAAATTATTTTCACAATGTTACTAATTAGATCCCAGTGAATGAATGGATACATTTTACTTTATAATCAGGCTGGAAATGAAAAGCTGTTCCCACTTTCTAATATGAAGTTATTAACTGTACAAAGTATTGTTCACAAATATAGGCCTAATGTCATAAGTAATTGAAAAAATTGACAATTTTAAATTACAACTGTAGACCTTAACACCTGTAATTAATTTGTAGTACAATTACTACATTTTTTAAATAATTGAAATTACCAGTTAATTACTGATAATTAATTCAATTAATTGTAATTAATTTAAAACTCTGCCTCACATAATGTTATTGTCAAGAGCATCCATGGAGCCCAATTTTGGTGAATGAATAGGAAAATGAAGAGGCTACCTAGTATTTTCTCAGTATCCTCAAGATCTGGTTATATCTACTTCTCAGATGAAGATGAGCTTGTTATTCACATGATGTTTTTAATATTTTAATGTCCAAAAATAGGGATTAAGTTCATAATAGAAACAAGACCATGCGAACTTAGGATGACAGAAGAAATACACTATGTTGTTCATGAGGAACTTATACTTCTAACTTTTAAATTATTGTTACGCTAACCTCTTATCCAAACTATGCAAAATGAAAACAAAACCTAGAAAGTTAGTGTACAATAGTAATATTCTATACTGCACTATAGGAGCCAAATTAAAATGCTTGAACAAACATCTAGTTCCATTATCCAAACGACCATTATCAAATATGGTCAAACTTTCAGCTGTTCCAGGCAGGCCTATATTAAAATGGCCAGATATGTAGGACTCCTTTGGAAGGTCTACTCTATACTATAAAATGAGGCAACTCTAAATAGGAGTACTTTCAGGCAATTTAAGAATTCATGAAAAATCTGTCACTTTAATATACATTTTGTCTTAAACATACTAAATTCCTTTCCAAATTTGGTCTGTTTTGTTTCTGCAACTTTAGTTGTTATAGTACTATTCACCCTTGTTGTAGCTACATGCAGAACCACACACATGGTATTTTCCTTTCTTTAAGTTTACAAGATAAATTTTTGGTGCAATAAATGGGAAAGGACTTCAGTCTTGCATTTTGAAGGTTTGGTCATCATGGAATACCACCCATAAACCCAAGGTGGGTTTACTAAGTATTTTATTTAGATTTATAAAAACTACATTTAGGTTTAGCAAAAAGCCACGAAATATAACCAAAATGACTAAGAAAATATTTCTGCTAAGAGGATATGTGAAATAAACTTAAAAAAAGCCTGCCTAATGATAGTACTCTGATGATGAAAGGACATCTTCCCAAGTATGGTATAGCAAGTGTACACCCATACTGGATATACCATTATTTTAGGAAAGTACTACAATTGATGCTTTATCAAAAGTGAAATTAACCACTCAACATGGTAGCTATAAAACAGAAAGCAAAGTACAAGATAAATTATTTATTATTTAGTAATATGGAGGGAGCAAATGTACTCATGCCATTACTAACTATACAAGATGTTGAGAAATTTAAACAATGTTAAAGAAACTACCCAGTCATGTTTAGAGAATAAGGTAATAAATTTTTTTTTTTTAGCAAAGATTAGAAAAAGTAATAAAAGTAATATATGAAAAGTATATGAAACAAGGTTTCATTTAAAGCTAACCAATCTTGCTTAAAATTGAATTCCAAAATTGTTTGCTTGTCTCTCAGGAACTGAGTGTGGGGACCTACAGTAAATTATAAATAACTCTCTATACTTAAGCTGAATTAGCTACCTTAATTTAGTTCCTTTATAACAGTGAAAAAGTACAGTTAACATGAACAAAAAAATGTTGCTCCTGTAGCCTCAACAAAAAAAAAAAAAAACTATACTTAACCCCTTAACGACCAAAGTTTTCGTAGGGTTATTTTTTATTTTTTTTGTATTGGGGCGTTTACCGCCACTTCCCGCTATATGGTAGCGGATATCATGGCGAGGCGGAATACGAGAAAGAGAAACGGAGACGGAGAAAAGGCACTAGAAAAGGGAGAACAGCGGACTACAGGTGAGAAGTCACCTAAAGCTCAGATAGGATGCGAGATTGGGAGAGGAAGAGGAAAAGACGGTCTAGCGAAAAGAGAGGGCTCTCAGCGAGCATAAGGCGTAAACATTCGGGGAGGGGGAAATCAGAAAGGAACGGGAAGGCGCGACGACGTACTGACGACAGGGTGGGGCATTCCACAAGGATGTGAGAGACGGTGAGGGGCGACTGGCAGGAGGCGCAACGAGGAGCCTCCTGCCGGAACATAAGATAGCCGTGCGTGAGGCGCGTATGGCCGATGCGAAGCCGCGCAAGGACGACCTCTTTGTGTCTGGAGCGGTGGAAAGAGGACACCCAATATGACAGACGGGGGCGGATGGACCAGAGTTTATTTCCGGTGGCATCGTCCCAGGACTGTTGCCACATGCAGTCGTAAAAGGAACGAAAGACCTGCACATAGTCTGAGATGGGGAGCGGGGGGGGGGAGGGGAGGCAGCGAGGCGGTGGACCGGGCTATGCGGTCCGCCGCCTCATTACCGGAAACACCAACATGGGCGGGAACCCAGCAGAAGGTGACCCGGATCCGGTGAATGGTGTGTAGGACATGGTACTCCTGTTGAATAAGGCGTACGAGGGGGTCCGGGGAATCATAGCGCTCGAGCGCCTGAAGGGCGCTCAGCGAGTCCGAAAAAATGGTACAGGAGGACCGCGAACAACCCGATACCAGATGGAGGGCTTCCAGAAGGGCAGAGAGCTCCGCGGAAAAGATGGAGGCCTGAACCGGCAGGGGGATACCCCGGGAGGTAGGTGACAATGACGGAGAGAAGACGGCGGCCGCGAGCCGTCGGTGTAGACGGGAACGTCGT
This sequence comes from Bathynomus jamesi, assembly GCA_023014485.1. Taxonomy (NCBI): domain Eukaryota; kingdom Metazoa; phylum Arthropoda; class Malacostraca; order Isopoda; family Cirolanidae; genus Bathynomus; species Bathynomus jamesi. The sequence continues at coordinate 45,815 of JAJOZX010002048.1, read as the reverse complement.
CCGAATGGACGGGAAGATGGGCCAGAAAAGAAGACCGGAGGACGGCAGGAGGAGACTCCTTACGCAGGCCACGGAGCGCCTGGCAACGGCAGATAGGGGTGGTCCGCCAGGGGGGCGACAGATCGAAGGAGAACGGCAGAATAGAGGGTGGGGGGATCCCCAGGGACGAGAAAATCTCGGCCAGAGAGGCAGCGAAATGCCACGTGTCAGGCCGGGGTAGCGCCTGGGAGATCGCGGAGAAGAGTAGGGACATCGGAAGGCGGCAGATGCGAAGGTAACACTTCGCCATGAGAAGGCCCCAGCGAAGGGGCAGGGGGGGTGTCCACAGTCCACCTGAAGACTAGCGACAGGGGACGAGCGGAAGGCACCCGACGCCAGGCGAAGGCCACGGTGGAGAAGAGGATCCAGCATACGGAGTGCCGGAGAGGAGGCGGAGCTGTAGACCACACAGCCGTAGTCGACACGGGATTGCACCAGGGAGGTGTACAGGCGCAGCAGAGTACGCCTGTCCGCCCCCCAGGTCGTGTGGGACAGATGACCCAAAAGGGAGAGGGTGCGGCGAGATGTTTGCCGCAACCACCTAAGGTGTGGAACCCAACCGAAAAATCCGTCGAGGGTCATACCCAGGAATCTAACGGATGGGACGAGGGGAAGAGGAGTGCCGGCAAGGGTAAGGGCGAAGGTATGCGACAGACGGAGGCGCCGAGGACGGAAAAGCATACTGGAAGACTTAGAGGGTGAGAAAGCATAGCCAACCGAGGACGCCCAGCGAACCACCGCGTTGATGGCTAGCTGGAGCCGACGTTCAGCCAAAGACGGGAGGCGGCCAGAGCAATAGATAGCCAGGTCATCGGCATAGAGGGAGCTACGAACGGATGTAGGCAGGACCGTAGCGACTGTGTTCATCACGAGTGAGAAACACAAGACGCTAAGGACACTACCCTGAGGGACACCCTCCTCCAACGGAAAGCGGTCAGAGAGGGCAGAACCGATGCGGACGCAGAAAGAACGGCGGACAAGAAGTTATAAATAAAGGAAGGGAGAAAGCCTACGAAACCCAGGGAGCGTAAGCAGTCGAAGACCGCGCTCCGCCGGGTAGTATCGTAGGCCTTCTGGAGGTCGAAAAAGACAGCGAGTACAAATTGACGCCGGGAGAAAGCCTCCTGCACGTCATGGCTAAGGAGGAGGAGGGGGTCGGTGGTAGACCGGAAGCGCCGGAAACCAGCCTGGGTAGCAGGGTACTGGTCACTCGCCTCCAAGGTAAAGGACAGCCGCGAGGCGACCATCGCCTCCATCACCTTGCAGGCACAGCATGTTAGGGAAATGGGGCGATAGTTCGACGGGAGTGAGGGGTCTTTATCGGGCTTCGGGATGGGGACGACGATGGACTCACGCCATCGGTCCGGAAATGAACCCTCCAACCAAATCCGGTTATAGAGGTCCAGTAGAAAGCTGAGAGCGGAGGGTGGAGGTGCCGTAACAAGTCATAGGGGATATTATCGGGGCCGGGGGCAGAGGAGCGTCGGGGGCGGAGGGCCTCCCGAAGCTCTGTCAAGTGGAAGAGGTGATTATAGGGGTCATCCCTATGAGGTGGAAATTCCGGTGGGTCGCGGCGGGAGTGGGAGGAATCGGAACTGGAGATGGCTGCGAAGTGCGCCGCGAGTGCGTTCGCGACGGCCTCCGGATCGGACACGAACTCGTCGTCCCCGACCCGAAGCACCGGGGGTCGAGGGGGGACACGGGTCCCCTCAAAGCTACGCACCTTGCGCCAAACAGTTGAGGGGGCGGTCGAGGAGGAGATCCCGGACACGTAACTCCGCCAGGAGGTACGCCGGGCTAGTTTCAAGACCCGACGGGCCACTGCCTTCAGGCGCTGAAACACTATCTTGTGATCCAGCTGGCGGGTCCGGTAGAAGCGGCGGCCGGCACGGCGCCGCTCCTGAACGGCATGGGAGCACTCTGGGGTCCACCATGGGACGCTTCGCGGCCTGGGGGAGCCAGAGGTACGGGGGATGCAACTGGCGGCAGCCGAGAGGATCTTACTCTCGAGGAAGGCGAGGGCCTCACTGACGGAGGGAAAGGCAGGAATTGATGGCGAGATCGCCGTGCCCCTCGCGTATGAGGCCCAGTCTGCTCGGGCGAACAGAGGTGGGGGGGAGGAGACGGGTCGGGGTAAGACACACTGGGAAATGGTCACTGCCGGAAGAATCCGGCAGGACCTCCCAGGTGAACTCCGTCACGATTTCGAGGGAAACCAGGGAAAGGTCGATACAGGTGAAACTGTCGTGGGCCGAGTGAAGGCAGGTTGGGGAGCCATCGTTCAGAAAGGTGAACTCGAGCTCGTCCATAAGGGAGAGAAGGGTCCCGGAGAGAAAGGTGGAGCAAACATCCCCCCAGGCCGGGTCCCGACTGTTGAAGTCCCCGAGAATCAGGAAAGGGCGGGGAAGCTGAAGAATTAGGTCACGGAGAGAATCGGGTGGAGGGCGTACATTAGGGGAGAGGTAAAGAGAGCAGACCGTGAGCTGGCGCCCCAAGGAAAGGCGCACGGCCACAGCTTGCAGGACTGTACGGAGCGGGAGGGGGCGGAAAGGGACGGAGCGGTGCACGAAGACCGCGGCGCCCCCCCTCCCCGCCCCATCGAGAGGCGGGGAAGGGAGCCCGCAGTAACCGGACACTCGAGGGAGGGAACGGGATCCCAGAATCGTCTCCTGAAGGCAGAAACACGCCGGACACCTGGAGGCCAGGAGAGAGGAGAGACTCTCGAGGCCTACCAGGAGCCCGCGGATGTTCCACTGCAGGGGCGAGGTATAGGGAGGGGTAGGAAAGTCAGCGTAAAGGATGGTTATGGGGTGGGTGGGCCGATCGGGCGGCCCGAGATTAAAGAGGGATTCGGAAAGCCCCGGAGTTCAGCGAGGGACGCCGAACGAGGGCGAAGGCGAGGTCACCCCGACGAGGGGCGATGTGGAACCAGACGCCGGCAAGTCCTCCAGAAGAGGAGTCTCCCGGACGTCCGGGGGAGAGCGATGCAGAGAAGGGGATGTGAGAGGTATCGAGAATGCCCTCCCTTCACCGGAGGTGCGGGGAGGCAGGACTACGAGGGGGAGTGGAAAATAATACCTCACCCAGGGGCATTGGCAGGTCGAGGAGAGAGATGGGGCGGGTCAAGCGCGGGGGCGTGCACGTCCCACCCACGCCGACCAGGCGGGCGAGTTCTCCCTCCAGTGGGTCCATCGACTGGGCCGGAGAGGGGTGTATCTCAGCCCCCACCTCGAGGGCCGTCGGGGACCCCAGGGGGGAGCGTGCATAACGGTTGCGCAGTGGGGATGGTGAGGACACCGGGGCGGTAGGGCGAAGGGGGCGTTTGTGTTTGGGAGAGGAAGGTGATGCGAGGCTTATGGCTTCGAAACTTTCGGGGTCACCACTGGCGCGGCGCTTGCGGCCCCTACCCCTCCGTCGTGCGGCCCGCATGGGTGACGGCGGGTCACGATCCGGAATGGGGGTGGCCGAAGGTGCCGGTGGAGAGGGCGTAGAAGGGCAGGGGGGTTGCCGACGAAGCATCGGCGTTCGCGGAGGGAGCACGTGGGGGACGCGCTGGTAGTACGGGGAGCCGCGGTAGGAGTCCGCTGGGCGGCAGAGGATGGGACTGGGAGTAGCGGACACGGTGGGTGTGAGGCGCGTTTGGAACCGCCGGTGAGGACGGGGTCCGGGAACGGAGAGCCTCGGCGTACGAGGCACCACGCCGGACCTCGCAGCCACGCAACCGGTCCCGGCGCTCTCCGAGCGCTGAGAAACTCTGATGAACAGAGGGCCCGAACCCCTTTCAAAGAGGAAGGACGGGCAAGAGCGGGATGAAGCAGGGTGTGAGTCTATGGCAGTTGTTGCAGGAAGGCGAGCAGTACAGGGCAAGGGGTGGGGGAGGGCCGCCGCAGCGACACACAACCGGGGCCGGCTGACGGCAGGAGCTGCTCACGTGGCCAAACTATTGCACTGAAAACAGCGCGTAGGATCTGGCCGTATGGTCGTACTGAGAATTCACACGCTCGTCTCTCACCAAAGCCCCAGAATACCGAAACGGGGGTGGCACCAGTGAGTCGAAAGTGAGGAGCAGGCGAGGAGAAGGGGCGGTTGGGATCGCGATCTGTCAGGAAAGCGGTACACCCTCACAACACCCTGGGAGGCGAGGTCAATCTGGAGGTCTTCCACCGGGATGGGTAGAAGACGAGCAGGCGTAAATTGTGCCCTGGCACTGATTGAGGCGGGGGTGGGGGAACACCGTAATCCGCAGCCCAGGACATTGGGGATAGCGAGCAGGTTTCGACAGAGGAACGCGACCTTATCAGAATGGAGCCCATCACTCTGAGGCCGAAGGTCAAAACGAGCCGTCCCCGTCACCCCATGGATCGCTCGAAAGAGGCGTTCATGGTTAGTGGGAGGGGCTTGGAGGAGGAGGGGCGGAGGCGAGGAACTTGTCCACCGTCCTAAGGCCGAGCGAAGACGTCGGGCCCAAAACACACCGGTACTTCGAGGGGACGGGGAGACGAGAAAGGCGGACGGCGACGTCGGTCCACGTCCCCCAGGGCCGGGGGCGATGGGGCCCGACCGGGGCCGCGGGCTTCCCACCTGAGGGCGAAAAAAGCAGGTGGGTCCCTATGGGATGTGGAATAGGGGGGATCCAGGGGTCGGGGGGTCCACTGCAGGTCATCATCCGCCACTGGCGGGGGTTCGGGCAGCGGCGCCACGAGCCTGGGGAAGAGAGGGGAGAGGAGGTGTCGGCAGAAGAGCAGACGGGGTGGGCAGGGCTGCCGACTGCCCTTACCAGACCCAAGGTCCAAAGAGGTAGTCAGAGGGAGGTCAGAGTCGCACAAGCCGGGGTCGTCAACGAGGTCCATTAGATTTGTAAGTGTTTCCATGAAAAAAAATGTTATTGTTTCGCGCCCGGGGCCGCGGGGAACCGATTACCCGGGGCCCAAGGGGACCAAGCGCACGCCGGCGGGGGATGGGTGCCTCGTCCCATGTAGGTACCCCCATTTCAAAAGGGGCCCTTGCAGCTTCGAAAGTTCTCCCCGCCGGCAGCAAAGACCAAGGCCCCCCAGGTCCCAGGCCTGGGCACCCTACCAGCCAACTTAGTCCGGCCCCAGCCATGGGAGCGAGACCCCAGCGACCAGCCCCGGCAGCCCACGGGGCGCGCGAAGTGAACAGAGAAAGCAGAAAAAACAGAGGGGGCAAGGAAGAGGGTAAAGAGGGGAAGACAGGAAAGAGGGGGCTGTAGGATAGCAGGGTATGCTAAAAGTCCACTTCGCAACCGGGCGGGGGACCCGGCAGGGCCCCCAGCCACGGCTGACCCCCCTCGCCACATGGAGGCAGGAGCCCGCGGGCGATCCACCCCAGAAAGACCGCCCGCGGGGAGGGGGTAGGGTTGTTATAAATGCGTGTTTTGGGAATGGTACATATTTGACCCAGTGGTCTAAAAGAGGTTAAATGAGAGTAACAGGCCCTAACTTTTTACTACAAAATAAATAAGGGTCTACCACATAATCTAAGTGAGTGTACCAATATTTTTTCCATACTGGTGACTGTGCATCCAAATAAAATTGAGAAGTTTGGCAGAAATTTACTAGAACTGGTGTGTGATTTTTCAAGCTAAAACTTTAGTTTTGGATCTGGAAGAGTTACTCTTTAGATTAATATTTAATAGAATCATTAAATGGGGAATTTATCAGACTTATCTCCTCTTTTTAAAATGTGCTAGTTACTTTTGCCAAACTTCTCATACCAGCACCTAGATTTCAAATTTTTAAAATTTTAAGATACTTTTTTAAATAGGCTATAGGCCTAAATTGAAACTTCATACAAAGGTTTTTAAAGCATACCCAAAATATAAAACTTGATACAAATGAGATTTTTTTTTATTTTGTAGCTACCTAAAAATCTCTAAATTTGCACATATGATAGATTTTAAATATTTATTTTAGCAAATTTTGCAACAAAATTTGAGAACCCAGACCAGATACAGTTCAGAGACAGAGTTCATAATAGTACATGACTCCAGATTTGAAAAAATTTACTGGAGCACAGCTCTGAATTTACTTTTTTTCCCCTTACACCACTAGATAGGTTAATGATAGTAAACTCTGAATTGACGACATACCAATTACAAATGTTTTAGCTAAACATAATAATACAATAATGTACAGTTTATAACTCACCTTAAGTTTATTTATTCTTGCAGCAGCAACAGTGGATGATGTTAGACCTTGCATGTAGGCATTTGTTGTTGTGAATTTACCGCCATGTATGCTTGGCCACTGATCAATGGCTTTTCTGTGTGATCATTACAGCAGATCTAGTGCCTGGAGCTGGACCCTCCTTCACAATTCTGCACAGCTTAGTCAAATGAGATGGCTTAATGGATCCTTTGTGTTCAACAATGTAACCAAGAATGGAGAATGTCCCTTCAGCTGGTGCTTCACTCCAGGCAGTTGATCCATCTTTATCAAAATGCTTTAATCTCTCTGTGATTCCTTTCCACAGCTGTTCTATATATTCTGTCAGCCAATTTATCACTGAGTCTTTTGTAAAACTACTTTCAGATCTGGTTCTGGATGGTCTAGCAACTTCAGCAACCTGGTAGTAATCAGAACGTTTCTTCATGTATTTGTAAACTTCATTTAGGATGTAATCCTCAGCTGTTAGTTCCTTTTGCTGCCCTGTGGTATCATGCTTAAATTCAGAAACTACATCATTTGCATTTCCTCCATTAGCTAATTTGGAAATTGTTTCCATCACTCTTAACATAACAGTTTTCCCTCCTTCTTTATAAAATTATTTTCTACAAATTCTGCACTAACTGTGGTTTTTTGAGCTACTTGCAACATAATCTTTGTTACATAGGAAATCAATACATAGAACTTGGCACTAATTTCTTTCTCTTGTGGATGATCAAAAAACACACAATTTTCCACAAATCTGTCAAATTGATCAAATTCGTAATTAACCATGTGAGTATCAGATTTGAGTTTTGGTCTCTTAAAACCAATGATATTGTCAAGAACCATATTGGTATAGTCAAGGCCTGATCTCAGATTTGAAGAGTGATTCTGAATAAAATCTAAAAGCTCACTTAGTTTACAAATTTTCTTCAATGCATCAACGTGGGCTCTGTTCACAAGATGCATCAAGTCCCATCGAAATTTGAAATTTTCTCCAAACAACTTTTTCATTTCGTTTTTAAATGGCTCATTGTCCTTACAAAAAGCCCCATCTCCAACCATTCCAGATACCTTGGATTTAATTGCTTCTTCAGATAGTTTCAAGTGATTAGGAGACTTCAACACATCAAAAATTTCATTGGCCAAATAAACTCCTGATTTGCTGCGTACTAAATTTATCCCAGCAAGTTTTACAGTCTTATCTTCTTCACTCATAACTAATACAACTAGCATGCTTAATCCCAAAATTGTTCCAATGTCAGCTGTTATTGTTACTGAAGTTTGTTCTAAGAACCACTTTACAGTTTGTTCTTTAAGTTGATTATCTAATAGCTCACAAATTGTCTCGCACGCATGTGTGCTATGATTCAAATTTCCAACCTCACAACCTGACCTATGTAATACAGCTAGAAGTACTGGATATAGAGCCCATGCAGTGTTTGTTTTCATTATGTAGTATAAGATGTTGCCACATAAGTCTTCTATGCGTTTAGTAGTGTTCCAAGAAGATGTTTTCATCACTTCATAAACAGCAGCTCTTTGATGATGCTGAAGTTTAATTAAATGTCTCTTCAGGTGGGTTTTCAGATTTCTAAACCATCTCTCTTGATTTTCTCCTTGTTTGCATACATAGGTTAAATCTTTAACATTGAAGTAACCTTTTATGTTAGAATGTTTGTCTGAAGCACATGCTTTGGGGTCTGTGCAAGCTATGCAATATAATGTAAACATTTTATCATCAGAAGCATCATCAATATCTTCTTGATTATCATCATCTTCACCCTCAACAGCTATATCTACATCAGGCATATTAGTGTCACTATTTGCAATGTTTTCCATTATATCACTTGGTACTGAAAATAAATCATCAGCATGCCCTAGATCCTTCTTTTCCACCAATTTGAATGTAGATTTGATCAAATCATTGTTCAGGATTTCTTGTATTGATTTACACTTGCTTAAATGGGCTATGGAAATGTCAAATTTGTTGCTTTTTGCTTTATTAGATTTGGATGCAACACTTGAACTTGAAGGCATATTTTGACTCTTCTCTTCATTAACCACAACAGCTTGGTGAGTTTCTTTTGTTAGGCGCAAAATTGCATTCAATGTCTTCTGGATTTGGGAATTTTCAAATTCCTCTAAAGCAGTTTTGTTAGTCTGATGCGCAGATTCCTCACTTACCTTTTGTTTCTTAGGTGGAGGAGAAGCACTTTCTTCAGTCTGTGAAACATCTAGTGAAAAAGTTTCATTTTCTAGATTAGCAGTTGATGAAGTTGGTTCATTTTTCTGAGGTCTAGCACTAGCACATTTTGTGAACAAACTAAATGACTGCTTTGCCGTATCTCTTTGCTGCACTTCATCCTGGTATTTCTTTACTGCAATATCTAAGCTGTGGGCCCAAACTCTGGGACCTCTTGTATTGTAACAAATATTTTTTTTGGAATTAAAATGTTCCTCCCAGTTTTGCTTTGAATATTTGTTCTTGCATTGACCACAAAAGTAACCCCTTTTAACACCCTCACTTTTCTCTCCAACTTCATCAATATTAGGATCCATTATTGATTATTGACTACCTGAAAAAATACAAAATAAGTAAAAGTTAGTAAATATAGTATGGTAAAAGTGAGTAAAAGTAAGTAAATATAGTACAATGAAAGTAAGTAAAAGTAAGTGCTTTAAACTTAGTAAAAGTAAGGAAGAGTAAGTAAAAGTAGGTAAGTTAAAGTAAGTAAAAGTAAGTTTAAACTTAACTAAACTTTTCAATTCTAGAGTCATGGTGGATTACTTAAAACCGCACAAGTAATTATCTGGCCAATTTATCAAACCTGGCCGAGATCAATGGAACATAGTCCAATCCTGATAATTTTATATTAAAAAAATATACGTTTTAATAAAATTTTAATTATCAAAACATTGAAGCTTAACAAAAAATAAAAATAATTGTTAAATATGGAATTACCAACTAAACTTAAAATAACTAAATTTGTAATTTAAAAAAATTGGTTTGTACAAGAACATATACGCAAAAAAATTGCATAATGTCTAGCGGATGAACAAAACCCAAACCCAAATTTACTTTTTCTCATGGTCAAATTTACTGGAGCAATGCTCCCAAGATCCCAGGAATCTGGAGTCATGTAATAGTATAGTAATATGCTAGGTTAATTTACTTTAAGCTAGGTTAGATTAGTAATTAAGGACCATCTCCAAACTGCATCTGGATTCTAGAATTTTACCAACTTCGCAATAGGGGTCACTGAAATGAATGGCTGTAGCCATCATGATTAGCCTAATTCTGTGACTATTTATTACTGCAAATGACTTTCTTATCAGTATGATGCATCCGAGTTTAAATTACTAATATTTAGAATACTCAATATCTTTCACATTTTTTGGTCATTTTTTGAATGTTGCCAGACAGCATTTTTAAATTTTTTTTTCTTGGCAATCCATACTTTAGACAATTCTAAGAAACTTTTCTTCTATGAGTTTCCTCAGCAGATGACTGATTACTGAAATATCCATAGATAATAAATATATATATAATATATAATATATATAATAATATATATATATATATATCCAAGAATTTTTCCAAGTCCAAAACCATCTTCTGTGTCTTTTAGGACTCTCTCTTTCGTTCATTTGTGCATTTCTCAAGGGAATGTAACTGTGCATGTGCCATTGATTTTAATTTAATAGCTACTTTAGCCATGGCATCAGTGTGTGGAGGCTGCACTCTCACTTACTACGAAATTATAGCTTGATTCTACCAAAAGAACAATGAAACAGTTGCTTTTTTTTGGGAACACTGTTTTGCCACAGTCTGTTGTGTGCCCCTAGTGTAATAACCCTTGTAATTATCATGAAGACCACCATCAGTGGTACTGTGATCACAAAGTAAAGATTCTAAAAATGAAAAAATGCTGTGATTGTGGCTTTGCAGTGAGTGATTACAAGGGTTCATTCCTTGATAAGATCAACTTTGAACCGTGGAAGTTATTATTGTTTATCAATGCGTGGCTACAGAAGCAGTTTCACCACAATGAAGTAATTGAGAATCTTCATATATCTAGCCAGACGAGTGTGAATTTGTGAAGCTTCTGTTCCGAAGTGACTATATTTTGTATGGACAATCAGGAGCCTATCGGAGGTCCTGGAATTATTGTGGAGATAGACAAGTCAAAGTTTGCCAAGTCAAAATACAGAAGGGGGCCCGAGATTTACATAACTTCCTACACTAAGCAGCTCAACTTTATCCTCCCCAATCAGTGAATCAGCGAACAGATGAACCTCAGCCTTCTACCTTGCGGAGCCCCCAGTTAGGAAAATGTGGCTATGGTAAGGTTAGGTAAGCCTTCTTTTGTCATCCGATTCTAAAATTTCTGATGAAAAATAGGGTTGTTTTTTTTTGAGAGTTTTTAGGTGATTAGAATGATTTTGACCTGTTAAGTTCATTGAATGCCTGGTTAGGTCAACTAAGTACCCAGTTAAGTTAATTGAATGCCCAATTAGGTCAACTATATGCTCTTGATGATTGGCTAAGTTTAGTTGTGATATTTTTGTTAAAACTAATGAAAATCATGCTAACTCAAAAACAAGTGATTTGCTAAGGAAATGGTCAAAATCATTCGAATCACCAAAACACATACCAGAAAAACAGTCTAGTGACTATAAAAAATTGACCCATTTTTTTTTATAGGTGACTCTCTGTATACACAGTTTCTGTATACACTGTTTTGGTATTGCTCCCTACCCCCTGTATACACAGGAGGGGATCTCGTCCATACACAGTTTCCCGAGCCGACACAACTGTGTGTGGTGGCCTGTCGCTCTACCCCTCCACTGCTCACTCAGTCAGTAGCGCACCAGTTACCAGTGTTGCCAATCTACAATACAATTGCCTTAACCAATCCCCCAATATTGAATCTAATTGTGGTGAGGATTCTATTACCAATTTTGCAAATTTACAAATTACAATATACATCACATAAAGGATGTTATCCAATATTTTAATTAATCATTATGTTAAATATATGCATCGCTAATGATTTTAACTTCCTTACAATGTATTTTTATACTTTATTTGTACTACAATTAAAAAATAAATTACAACAAATAATCACAATAAATAACAACACTCTCACCAGTAAACATCATCCGCAGCAACTCTACCCAATCTGTCTACCTTTATTTGTAAGTTAAACCATTTTTTTCTTGTTACTGCAGTAATAATATTATGTGCAGTTAATATATAAATATACATGTATGTATAGTATGTGTTTTGGCATTTCTGTACGTGTTTTAGTGATGTATGAGGAAATATAGTTGGTCATAGGGAGGAGGTCAGTTGGTCTAGGGATTGATTGTATTTTTTCCCATAAGGTATTAGTCCCTGTATGCATGGTTTCCATTTACATGGGTGTTTTCAGGAACCTAACCCCCATGTATACCAAGGGTCACCTGTACATTGCATTATATGAAGAAAAAAAGGTTAGGTCAATTTGTAGTTTCGACAAACGACAGAATTTTTGTATGAAAAATACGCCATTTGAGAGCGCTTCAAATTCTGAACAACTTTTTTAATTACCATTTTGCTCACAAATGAATGACACTTGAACAAGGGGACCCATGGGAAATCAGGGTTTTTGGGTGGGGGGACCACAGGAATGAGTAATTTGCGACAGAAATGAGGGTAAATTTGCAGTTTCCTACAACCATGGAATCTTAGAAATTGTCTTTACAACAGGTAGTTTCAACAATTCTAAGACACTTTTCTTCAATGCAAATTTGTCGCAAATGAATATTAAAAAAGTTACAGCTATTTAAAGTTTACCCAATATTTTCGTTAAAACTAAGGAAAATATCATGACTTAACCTAACCAATCATCAAGGGCATACAGTTGCCCTAACCTGACATGAGGCATGTTTCCAGGATTTGCTCAAGGGGGAGGGGGTGAAGGGAACTGTAGGTTATACCTACATTTCATAATTCAACTATATTACTACAATGTAACATGCTTAATATCACATTCTCGGTGTAGGATGAAATGATAATGAACGTCTTTTGCATTAGTGCTTTTTAGCATGTTAGCATGTTTTATTATTTGAAAACTTGCATATATCATTGTTTTTCCACCAATGTAACGATTATTAGAAAAATGTGATAATAAGCAAACATTTTCCATGTGTTGAATATCAGTCATACGTGGTTTATCAAATATAGTAATATCAACCACGTTATGATCCAAAGCGATGTGATATAAACGAGTTACACTGTGTACGTTTTCAAATGGTTCATGCTAGCTTAATATGATCAAAGGACAGGTAAACATACAGATTTATTGCAATTGGGATTAATTTTTATTAAATTTGACAGCAAAATCAATATTTATAAGTTATGTAATCAAATGGCCTGGCAAGTTTATATACAGGGAAATGATTACACACTACAGATATATATGCTCAATTGTTCAAGTGTATACAGTCAGGTATACACAAAACTAGCCCATAAGAGAGTATTAGATCATTTGACCAATAAATCAACAGCCAAAGTAGAACTGGGAGTTGTGACATTACAGACATACTTTTTGATCATAAAACTAGTGCAGCAATTGTTGTGCAATAATTGCTTTGGTTTCTAGTGTTGTTCAAGGGTCATTCTCTGTCAGATCAACCAAAAAAAATTGAAATTAACACCCTCATCTCTCATATTTTGCTGAAATTTGGTTTATAGGGAGTTTGTGAGCCCTGAATCCATTTCTGAAATTATAAGGTCAATCCGACCAACGGTTCAAGAGATATGACCTCGGGCAATTTGAGGTCACTCGCGAGGTTACTAACATTTGGCGAGCCATAACTTGGGGTAATAATTGTCATAATTATATAAAAGTATATATATTTAAAATCAGAAAACGACAAGGAATCCAAATATGCAAGTTTTAGAACTCTAGGTTGAAAAATAAAAAAGTTACACTGTAACCAAAATTTGAGGTCACGATTTGACCTCTGGGGTATCAAATGAGAATTTTTTTTTTAAATGTAAAAAATGAAGGCATAGGCATTGGCTATTAGAATCAGCAAAAAAAAGTTTGTTTATGTTAGTATTTTTCATGTAACTAACATATAAGTGAACACCATATTCATAAGTTGTGCGTCAATTCTACCTATTTTTTCACACTAATTAAGCTCATAATTTGACCTATAGAAATTAAAATTACATTTTTTATAGATATAAAAAACAAAGTCAGAGTTCTTGACTAATAGAAACAATCATAAAAAGTTTGTTTATGTTGGTACTTTTCATGTAACTAACTTATAAGTGAACACCATATTTATAAATTGCTTGTCATTTCAAGGAATTTTTATATCTTAGCTATCAATTTGACCTCAAGCTCCAAGAATTTAATAAAATTGTATTTCACTGCTAATCTACACTGGCAATAATAGTTATAATAGTGAAAGGGGAAGACTAAGCTCACATGTAGCCTAAACAAACCTGTTGAAACATGTTGCTACTTGTCTAAGTGCAGAATCAACACAGATAGTTGCAAAATTCATTGTCTACAGGTTAGTACAGTTCCAGCCAGCACTGTGGGTGGCTGGTGGGTATGGTGTTTTAATGAGCCTCAGAGACTATCAAGGCCTAAAATATTAAGTGTGTATAGCTATATATTTTCTAAAAAATAATATTACCTAATTGTAAATCCTATATCTTTACAGATCAAAATACAATGGTTCGGCACTTGAAATACTGCCAGGACCCTATTCAAAAACACAAGAAACGCATAACAATCAATCTTAGAAAAGTGACTGATGTACTTGTTGAAAAATGTGCTGGAAGAGTGAAAAAAGACTCATTGTTGTGTGTGAACTGCTGGACACTGATAATGAAAAACCCCACTATACTTAGTACCACTGAAAACAACGAGTCTGAGCAGGATTCAAATGAATCATCTACTATCAGTGGCTTGAGTAACATCTCTTCAATTCAAGATCTGGACAATGACAGTGATTGCTTGATAAAGGAAAATCCTTCAACTTCAGTTGAACCAGTTCTAGCATTTCTGGACCAAACACCAGTTAAAAAAAGTAAGTAATAAATTAATATAATAACTTATACTTTACTACAAGGTCTGTTTGATCTACTATATAGCCAATTATATAGCATTTAAGGTACTATAATTAATATTTAATTACTAATATTCAGGTGTGAAACCTTTTTTTCTGTTCTTTTCAGAAGGGCTGTCATTAAGCCAGAAAAAGCGCAAGGCTCGTGGTAAGCTATCATCTGCTCAGAAACACCTGAAGGAGAGGCTAGAACTCAGTTATGGTGTTCAAATTACCGAGGAGGTAAGTGATACTTCAAAACCTGAAACTAAATCTGAAAAACATCTAGACAAATTAATGAATGAATTGAAACAGTCATTCCTGGAGAGCAAATGTCACCATCACAAACTACAAATATTGACACACTCACCATACACAATTGAAAAAACAGCTAGTTTCTTTCAAACTACAACATACATGGTGAAAAGAAGCCGTTCACTTAAATCAGAACATGGAATCCTTCCGAAGATTCCACTAATGAGCAAAGGAAAAGTGATATCTGAAGAACACAAAGATATAGTTAGAAGATTCTATGAGTCAGAAGAGGTTAGTCGTATGTGTCCTGGCCAAAAGGATTGCGTGAAAGTTATCAGTGCTGAAGGTGCAATGAAGGTGCAAAAACGATTGGTCCTCGGGAATTTAAGAGAGATGTTTGAACTATATAAAAATGATGAAAAGAATCCCAAAATAGGATTTTCCACATTTGCAAAATTACGGCCATCATATTGTGTGCTTGCTGGTAGTGGTGGGACTCATTCTGTCTGTGTCTGCACATACCATCAAAATCCAAAATTGCAGCTGGCTGCATTGGGAGAAAGAGGTCTTTCATACAAGGATCTTATGGATTACAGTGTCTGCAGTACAGAAAGAGAGACTTGCATGATGCAACTTTGCAATGATTGCCCAAGAGAAGAGGGTGTCCTGGATTTTCTTGAGTTACTTGACAGTGTGAAATCAGCTCCAAATGAAATATCTTACAAGCAATGGGTGACTGTTGACCATTGTACAATGGTTGATAAGGTGGAGCCACTTCATGAATACTTATCATCCCTAAGCATGAAAATATCCCGCATGGTTCGTCATCACTTTGTTGCTCAGCAACAATCACAGTACTTCAAGCAGTTGAAAGAAACACTACCACCTCAGAGCGAGGTAGTTATAGTAGGTGATTTCTCTGAGAATTATTCTTTCATTGTCCAGGATGCTGCCCAAGGGTTTCACTGGGACAATTCACAGTGTACAGTTCACCCTTTTGTCATCTATTATAGATCATCTGCAGACCAGGAACTTAGCCATTTTAGTGTCTGTTTCTTATCTGCATCACTAAAACACAACACTATAATGGTTTACTCATTCATATTGAAGCTTATGACATATGTTAAATTCAGATGCCCACAATTGAAGAAGGTGCACTATTTCTCAGATGGATGTACTGGCCAATATAAGAACAGATACAACTTCACAAATCTCTGTTACCATGAAGAGGATTTTGGTCTGTCTTGTGAATGGCACTTCTTTGCTACATCCCATGGCAAAAATGCATGTGATGGGATTGGAGGAACAGTGAAAAGAGCTACTGCTCGTGCCAGTTTGCAGAGAACTACAGAGAGGCAAATTCTTACACCAGAACACATGTTTCAGTTTTGTGAAGAAAACTTGAGCAAGAAGATAAATTTTTTCTTTGTAACTACAGCTGATTTGAAAGATGCAGAAGAACGGTTGGAACATCGATTCAAGGATAGTAGGGCTATTCCTGGAACTCAGAAATATCATAGATTTGTTCCCCTAAACAAGGAAGAACTGATGGTGTATCCCATTTCAAGTGGCATTGGAGAAAAGAAAAGAATAAGGAAAAGTCATTTTACTAATGAACCTGCAATGCTTGGTAACCTAAAATGTGTCAAACCAGGAGAGTATGTTGGCTGCATTTATGACATGCAAGTTTGGTATGGAATTGTGGAGGAATATTGTGAAGAGTTTGATGATTTCACTGTGAACTTTCTACATCCCTCTGGGTCATCAGGATCAAGTGCATATTATTATCCATCAAACAAGGATTCATGTGCAGTGCCAGGACATCATATATTAACTGTAATGAGTTGTCCTACCCTAAGAGGAGGCAGCAGAATTCAATACATTTTTCCACAAAAAGAAATTGATGAGAGCATCGAGCATGCAAAAATTGTATTAGGCTAGCACATGAATCCTCTAAGTAGGTCTTCCCCTTTCACTATTATAACTATTATTGCCAGTGTAGATTAGCAGTGAAATACAATTTTACATTTTTTGCCTTTGTTTTTATATCTATAAAAAAATGTAATTTTAATTTCTATAGGTCAAATTATGAGCTTAAGTGTGAAAAAATAGGTAGAATTGACGCACAACTTATGAATATGGTGTTCACTTATATGTTAGTTACATGAAAAATACTAAAATAAACAAACTTTTTTTTGCTGATTCTAATAGCCAATGCCTATGCCTTCATTTTTTACATTTAAAAAAAAAATTCTCATTTGATACCCCAGAGGTCAAATCGTGACCTCAAATTTTGGTTACAGTGTAACTTTTTTATTTTTCAACCTAGAGTTCTAAAACTTGCATATTTGGATTCCTTGTCGTTTTCTGATTCTAAATATATATACTTTTATATAATTGTGACCATTATTACCCAAGTTATGGGTCGCCAAATGTTAGTGACCTCAAATTTCCCGAGGTCATATCTCTTGAACCGTTGGTCGGATTGACCTTATAATTTCAAAAATGGATTCAGGGCCCACAAACTCCCTATAAACCAAATTTCAGCAAAATCTGAGAGATGAGGGTGTTAGGCACTGGTTGATCTGACAGAGAATGACCCTCAAGCGTCTCACTTTTTTATGAGCAAATCTGTCAAAAACTTCATCTGCATCGCTTAAATGCAAATTGTCTGACTCTAATGTTAACATAAGAGTTGAGTTTAAGAAATACTGTGTACATATCATAAGAAACACATTCATTAATACTTCAAGCATAAATAGTATCAATATATATGTGATTGTTACACATAATTACATAATTATGAATTAATCACACATTAAACAAATAGTTCAGATACTCAAAATACATAGTGAATAGATTTGATTTTTCAATAAATGTACCGTGCAGTACATCATTTATATTGATAAGAAAATTATGCACAACTACGACTAATTTATTGATAAAATTATCATACCACATATAATTAGGTCAACCTAAACCTTCATAACCAATTATTACAAAAGCTGGCATATACTTTTAAATTAGTGTCTAAATTATTTTCAATTTATATAATTCAGTACTAATCTGCACTTGCACAATTATTATAAATGCTAAAATTTGCTAATGCATTGGGTGCCAGTATTAAACTGACACCCTGACATATAGTTACAGCCCCATTGACAACAATGGATTTTTTACAACACTAATAATTCCATATAACCTAGCCTCAAAAACAATATTCATTTTTTTAAAATCAATTGACATAATGTTCTACATATTTTATATTTCTTTAAATGCATATATAAACTATTATCTTTTATAGTGTATTCTTAGCATTAGAATTGTGATGCCGTAAATCTTGACATTCACTTCTACATCTCTACTACATCATTTTTGATGATATAGTACTCAACTATGGTGTTTTGTTAAATTGCATCATAAATGTTTCTCAATATGCATAAAATAATAGAAGTCATTGAATAAAATAATTCAACTAAATTCAACCAAACATAATAAAATAATTCAGCGAAACATAATTGTTGGATAAATGTACATTGTCAATTCTGACAAAAAAATATCAAATCAACACTCAAATTTAAACCAGCATTGCCAGCAAATAGCCAGATATACCATCCATATTAGCCTGACTTACCTGACTTTTTGAGCTATTTTCATTGGATGATTTTTAGATATAAACACATTAATATGACTATATGTTAATAAAATAACTTGGTGATATTTATGCCATAAAAATCAGCATGGAAATAGCTATATAAATTGTTTTTTATCTTAAATTAGAATAGTATAAGTTTTTTATACTGAAATTAAACTTTTGATGATGAATTTTACATGTTAAGAGTCAGGCAAATTACAGGCTTTGAACAATTTTTAATTGATGATGTTTTCTAAACTGGACAATCAAACAAATCTGTAATTTGATCAAATGCAATTACAATGATTACCTATTTAATATTTGGTTAATATTCATCTTTTAACCCGCTCATGCGCGGTTAAAACAGTATAATATATTGAATTGCCATTCAAAACTGAAAGAAAATATATATCTTATGTTGTGCAAATTTGTTCAAATGTACTTTTTTAATAAAATATTTTTCCTGATTGGGCTATTTTTTCACAACTGCGACTTGGTTGGGTGTTGTTCTGGCTATTTTTTTTTTCTAATTAGATTCAGTTTAGTGGTGTTTATGATAGAATTATGATGTGCCATTCATGTGATTTTGACTGAGAACTTGATTCATCATGTGCCCTAGATGAAGACAGGATTGGATGGTTTTATCAATTATGGCATTATTCTCTCATCCTTAACTTGCCCTAAATGTGACAGTGAGTGCCTAATATGAAAAGAGCAGAAGATATTTAGGTGAAATAACCAATATTAACCTGTTAGGTTAATTGAATGCCCAGTTAGATCAACTGAAGGCCTGGTTAGGTTAAGTGAATGCCCTGTTAGGTCAACTGTACACCCTTGATGATTGGTTAGGTTGTCGCAATATTTTCGTTAGTTTAAATAAAAATGATGTGAGCAAACTTTTCTGGTTAATTTTGAGGTGTTTTGTATGAAACTGCCATCTGTTTCCTGTACAAATGCAGTTTTCAAAATGACAATATCTCGAAAACTACGCATTTGCACAGGAAACAGATGGCAGATTCGTGCAAAACACCTCAAAATTGACCAGAAAAGTTTATTCTTATCATAAAAATGGACTGGGTGTATAAACGAATAATTACCTAATATTTATATACAATTAATGTTTTATATACAATATGTTTCCTAGTCCAAGGGGGGGGGGACCACCTCCTTTGCCCCTACCCTCCCTGTGGATACATCCCTGCCTGACATTGAATTTTGTCAAGCAAAGTTCCTTTGTAGCCAGAAGTATAGAAATTGCACTGCCTTCTCCTCTTTGTCTTGGCTATAATATTAGTCCACTGCCCACAATACCAAGAATGCCTATCTTCCATATATGTACAGGGAAGTTTGCAGTCTGGGCACTGTAGGCTACAGAAGGAAGGAAGGACACCATGATGTCGTAAAAATTGCGGTAAATTTATAGTATTATACCCGTCTCCCTTTGGAGGTGAAATTTATGTTTTTCCTATGGTTTTTGATGTTTTGAACGAATCTGACCTTCAAAACCGTCGGAAATGACTCATTTTTGATATAACCCCCTCCCACCAGCCGGCAATCAAAAACCTGAGTCATTTCTGACCATTTTGAAGGTCAGATTCATTCAAAACACATCAAAAACTATAGGAAAAATATAAATTTCACCTTCAAAATTGACCTAACCTAAAAGAAAAACAGGAATTACCTTATTCACGTGCAGGGGCAGGCTGAGGCTCTTCCTGGAGTAAATTTCACTTATCTTTAACTGAAGAAATGAATAAATACCTTGCTAGGTATTGGTATAGATATTTTGACCAAATACCTAGTCTCTTAACCCATTCCTTTAAATTGTGTGTATGAATTTCAATATTCTCATTATCCACAAAATTTTTAGGATGATTAATAACAAAATGCTTGTAACCTAAATCACTTATAGTCTTGTAGGCAGCCCAGGAATCACTATAAATCACAGAGCCAGGCCTAATGTACTTCTGAATGAGTGGAATGAGTATTCCATTCCGGTAGCAAAATAATTCAAATTCGAAATGGATAGAGCGCAGTGATTGGGCAGACATGTAATGGTCACACAAACGAACGTATGAACATACACTAGATACATATCAAAAAATGTTCATATCTCGAAAATGAAGTATTTGCGACGGAAATGCTATAGAAGGAAAGTGTCTTAGAATTAAAAAATCTACTTAATGAATATATAATAATTGCTGGACGTTAGACGGGTGTAATACTATAATACCAAAATTGCAGTGTAGCTTCATCAAGATAAAATTTCTTAATAAATACCCAGTAATTGTAACTGCATCCACCGCACAGACTCACCATTTTCAAACTGATTTCATATGAAAGCGCTGAGCGTATGGCATGATCTAGGATGAAGCTGATTGGCTAAAACAATTCTGTTAATTTATTCAAATATCGTTCATTTGCAAGCAAAATGGTAAATAAAAAAGTTGTTCAGAATTTGAAGAGCTCTCAAATGACATATTTTTCATAAAAAAATTCTGTGGTTGGTCAAAACTACAAATTCACCAAAGGTTACTCTAAAATTAAGTAGGTAAGTTCCTACCATTTAACTTACTAAGGGACTACCATAATTTTTCCAGTCCAGTATTTTAGCCCCCAAAAGTAAACCTAATCCAAGATTTAAAGGAATTTTGGCCAAAATCTCAAGTTCCTATAACCAGAATTCTCATTTTGTCCTTTCACTAATATGAGAAATTTGGCAAAATTTTATCATAGCCTATTTCATATAACTTTTCATACTAAAAAAGATCCAGTTAAGTACTCAAGCAAATAAACTGACTCCACTAAACTAGGAATTTGCCATTTCAGATCTGGGAGGAGCCACTTTTTGGATTAATAATTGGAGTAACTTTATTCCTTCTCTTCTCTTAGAATCTGCGCATCACTTCTGCTAAACTTCTCATTTTGGTCCTTACTCCTTAGATAATATTTAAGTTAAATTTAAATAGGCCAGGCCACATTCTTATTAGTCTGCAACTCGCGAGACTTAACTGAAAAGTAGAACTTACCAATTTACTAAATGTTATATCTTCACTATTGGATTCATCTTCACTATTGGATTTATCTTCGTCCATCTTCCTCTTAAAATAAATTATGGCCTAGGCGTACGCCACACAATCAACCCAATCTACTATAGCTAAGATTACGTCTGCTGCTCGGCCACAGTGTAAATATGGACATAGTCAGTCTAACCTTTCTTGAAATGATCCACAGAGGAACTGTTCACAACTTCTGAAGGTAAACTGTTCCACGTGTCACAGACCTTATACGTAGGCTGACCATATTTCCTTGAGACAAAAACGGGACATTGGGATGGTTATGAATAATAATTTATGATTGACCAATATTAAAGTATATTTATAGTTTTTATTAAAAACGGGACAAAATTGACATTTTTATTAAAACGACGGGACGGCCAGGAAATATAAAACAAACGGTACTGTCCCGTTCAAAACGGTACGTATGGTCAGCCTACTTATACGTAAAGTAATTTCCACACACACTAGTCCTAAACCGTTTCAAATCCAACTTCCAACCATTGTTGCGAGTTGGGTTATCATTTAAACTAAACATGCTTCTAAAATCGACATCGTTGAACCCGCGTTAGAGCTTGAAAACCTCGATGAGTTGACCGCGCAGCCTCCGAGTTTCCAGCAAAAACAAGTTCAGGGCACGTAAGCGTCGATTGTAGCCCATATGCCTAACGGAAGGGATTAACTTTGTGGCCCTCGCCTGTACTCGCTCCAGCCTCTCAATACCTTTCCTGAGGGTGGGCGACCAGAACTGCACAGCATACTCCAGGTGCGGCCGAACCAGAGAATTGTACAGAGAGAGCACAATCTCCTTGTTCCGAAACTGAAATTGCCTCCTGATATAACCCAACAGCTTCTGGGCTTTCTTTTCCACCTCTACGCACTGTTTGGTAAACTTAAGGTCGCTGCTAATTAGCACACCCAAGTCCTTTTCCAAATCAGTCGCCTCGATATTACTCCCCAACATCGAGTAGTCCGACATGGGATTGGCGTAGCCAATGTGCATCACTTTGCATTTACCCAAGTTAAACGGCATTTGCCATTTCTCGGACCACTCTCCTACCCTACCTAGGTCCGCACGCAGTTTCTCGATCGCTTCGGGCGTCCCAACATTGGCCCCAAGCTTGGTGTCATCAGCGAATTTGGCGATCCGACTGACGATGCCACCGTCGATATCATTTATGTAAATGATAAACAACAGTGGCCCCAAAACAGAACCCTGAGGAACCCCACTAGTGACCGAGGCCCAACCCAAACTAACCCCTTCAATTGCAACCCTCTGCCGCCTATTCTTCAGCCAGTTTTCAATCCACCTACCTACTTCCCCACTGATACCCAGCGCGCGCACTTTCGCCATTAGCCGGCGGTGAGGTACCTTATCAAAGGCTTTCTGAAAGTCGAGATAAAGTATATCAATCACCCTACTCTTATCATACTCACCCAACATGAGGTGAAAAAATTCGAGCAAGTTGGTGAGACACGGCCTATGCCGTCTAAACCCATGTTGGGAGTCCCCAAGCAGCTTGTAGAAATCCAAATGGTCAACGATCCTATCCGCTATTATCTCCTCTAATAATTTACCTACAACTGAAGTGACACTAATGGGACGATAGTTCCCTGGACTTCCGTGATCCCCTTTCTTAAAGATAGGGGTCACGTTGGCTTCTCTCCAGTCACCAGGCACCTGGCCCGTCTCCAAAGATTTGTTGAAGACTGTAGCCAGGTGGGGAGCCACCTGGTCGCGCACCTCCCACAACACTCTGGGGAGAAACTGGTCTGGCTCAGGAGCCTTAAACGCGCTCAGTTTGTCTATTCTATCGCAACGACTGTCGCGGTACATCGAACACTATCCAGGCCAACACCTTCGTGCCTGACGCCTGACTTGGGGATGACGCGGGTGTCCTCCCTCGTGAACACTCCCGCAAAGTACTCATTAAGCACATCAGCGATGTCCGCGTCGGAGGTCCTCAGAACGCCGCTTCGGTCCTTTAACGGACCTATCATGCTTCTAATGGGCTTTCTACTATTAACATAACTGAAGAACTCCTTAGGGTTCCCCTTGCAGAGGCTTGCCACCCGAAGTTCTTCGTTACGTTTCGCTAGCCTAGCCTTCGCCTTCACTTCCCTACACAGGCGGACATACGCTTCAGTGTTCTCATGGGAAAGATTGGCCTTCGCTTTCGATATATATATATATATATATATATATATATATATATATATATATATAAACAAAGGTGGGCACCTGGGCCTCAGAAAGGACCGACGGTCCCGGTCCCGGTCCTTGCCTCAAACTGGACCGACGGTCCCGGTCCTTTCTGAAGATAGGACCTAGGAACGACTCGGTCCTCTGTCCTTATATATAAGTGAAAAATTTGATTAAAATGAAAAATTGCCGGGATTGCCGGGTTCAGTTCTTCCGCTAGGAGCTCCAGTTGCTTGACTTGAAGTTGAAGCACTAACATCAGTAGATTCTTCGTCTCCTCCAGGTGTTGAAACAAGTTTCAGTTCAGTCTCAGTCTCTTTCTTAGTCTTCTGGAGGAAACGATCCATCTTCTTTAGAACTTCAAATAATCACTAAACACACTAAAATCACTAAAAAAGACCGTCCGGAATTGCTTAAATATGGACCGTCGCTCCTCACTGAGAAAAGGACCGACTTTCCCGCTCACGGTCCTTAAAAAGGACCGAGTTCCTGGAGTTCGGTCCTTTTGGAACTCGGTCCTGCCCACCTTTGTATAATATATATATATAATACACACAGACCGTGCATGGAACAAGGAACTCTTCTGGGATAATTAAATCCACTATAGTCCGAATAAGTAATGGTAAATGACAAATACCATAGTTTTTCTTTTTCATGATGCTAGCCCGACGTGGGCAACGGGTCACTCGCAACGAGGTCCCATAAATATAGCTTCCCTCACCAGCTATCTGCAAAGCAGACAGGATCCACCTTTGGGACATGGATCTAGGGTTTAAAGCAGCATGAAAAAGAAAAACTATGGTATTTGTCACTTACCATTACTTATTCGGACTATAGTGGATTTAATTATCCCAGAAGAGTTCCTTGTTCCATGCACGGTCTGTGTGTATCATAAAAAACTCAGGGGACCATTCTGAGTTTAAGTATATATATATATATATATATATATATATATAACTCCTTAATGGAGGACCTTTCCTTCGCGTGCCTCAATTCCGGCGAACCTACCTATTTCCACGAGCCCACGGGTTCATCTACCTGTATCGATCTCTCCTTGGTGTCCCTCGATGCTTACTCGATTTTTCGTGGAAGGTGTTGGGGGACTCTTATGGCAGTGATCATTACCCAGTCTGTCTTGAGCCGGTCGGACCGCAGCCGGGCGTCTCGTCTCGACCGAGGTGGTGCCTTGCGCGGGCTGACTGGCCATCTTTCAGAGCTCGTTCCGTCATTGTCCGTTCGGTATTGAGCTTTGGCTCTGTGGATGAGAGCTTGGAGTTCTTCGAGCTGGTGGTGATGGGCGTCGCGGGGGGACTGTATTCCTCGATCTTCCGGTAACCCGCGGACTCGTAGCGTCCCATGGTGGACTCCAGCATGTCACCAGGCGGTGTGCGAGAGGAAGAGGGCAACGCGCCGCTTCCACCGCACCCGGCGCGCGGACCACTTGATTGAGATGCGGCGGGCGAAGACTTTCGCCCGCCGGACTCTCAAGTTGGCCCGTCGGGCCTCTTGGCGTGCTTTTGTGTCCGGCATCTCCTCATCTACCCTTCTGCTGCTGTGTGGCGGAAGGTACGTAGTATCGAGGGGAAGCCGGTCCCTGCTAGTCGCCCTGTCCTTCGGGTCGGGGACGGCTTCCTTTCGGATCCTGCTGCTGTGGCTGATCGGCTGGCCGGTGCTTTTGCTGCGGTTTCCCGTTCGCCTTCAGCTGCGGATCGTCCTTTATCGGAGGTCACGTTCCCGCCCCCTGGGAACGAGCCCTATAACCGTCTCTTTACGATGCGGGAACTTCGGGCTGCCTTGGCAACCCGTCGTTCTTCCGCCCCTGGCCCTGATGACATTCCGTATGACTTTATTTGGAATCTGCACCCGATGGCCCTGCACTTCTTGCTGGATCTTTTCAACCGGGTGTGGGTTGAGGGGTCGTTCCCTTCCCGTTGGAGGGAGGCGATTGTGGTCCCGATACCTAAGCCGGGGAAGGATCCGGCGGAGGTGGCGAGCTATCGGCCTATTGCCTTGACGAGCTGCTTATGCAAGCTCCTTGAAAAGATGGTGGCCGTCCGACTTTCCTTTACACTGGAGTCGCTTGGGTTATACCCCCCGACCCAGTATGGCTTTCGTCGATTTCGGGGTACTCTGGACCCCCTTCTCCTCCTTGGCCATGATGTACAGGAGGCATTTTCCCGCCGGAATCTTGTTCTGGCCGTCTTTTTCGACGTCCAAAAGGCCTATGACACGACCCGTCGGGGAGTTGTCATGGACCGTTTGAAGTCTCTTGGTTTTGTGGGCTTTTTGCCCACGTTTCTTCGCAACTTCCTCTGCCGTCGCACTTTCCGCGTCCGTAATGGGGCGGCCCTATCTGACCTGTATGTTCAGGAGGAGGGGGTGCCCCAGGGGTGTGTTTTAAGCGTCTCCTGCTTCAACCTGGTTATGTCTGCGCTACCGGGAGCTCTTCCGCCCTCGGTGCGCTGTTCCATCTACGCGGATGATCTGGCTGTCTATGCCGCGGGGACGAGTCCCCCCCTCGTGGAGAGGCAAGTCCAACTCGCGGTCAATCGGGTTGAACGCTGGGCGTCGTCGGTGGGCCTTACGTTGTCTTCCCCGAAGACTTCGTGTGTGGCCTTCCTTCCGTCGAGGAGACGGGGATCCGGCGCCATCCCGGCCTTTAACCTTACACTCGGGGGTCAGCCTCTGGCCCTCGTTCCATCAGTACTCTTCTTGGGTATGGTTTTCGACAGCCGTTTGAGCTGGGTTCCCCACCTTCGCCAGTCCGCGAGACGTACCCTGGATTTGCTGGGGCATCTGTCGCATACTACATGGGGCGCGGATAGGCGGACGCTCCTCCGTTTGTACGTGTCCCTGGTACAGTCCAAATTAGACTATGGGAGTGTGGTGTATGGCTCCGCCTCCCGCACGGCCCTTCGGATACTGGATCCGGTCCTCTCTAGAGGACTGCGCATGTCATCTGGCGCCTTCCGCTCCTCTCCGGTTGATAGTCTGCAGGTTGAGTGCGACATCCCTCCCTTGGAGGATCGGAGGTCGTTCCTCATTGCTAAGCACTATCTCCGGATCCTCCGTCTTCCCACCTCTCCTCTGTTCCAGGTGGTTGAGAGGGCGTTCTGCCGGGATGGGGGTTGGTATTTCACCGACACGGTGACCTCCCTCCTCGATGGTATGGGCACTCCTCCTCCATCCGTTATACCGGTCTCTTTCAGGGTGTTGCACCTTGGGAGAGCACCCCTGTTGCGTGCTGTAGGGCGTTGCGCCCCGTTCGCAGGGCCGATTCTGACTCTGCCTTACTTCGGTCTCTGTTCCTTCAGCATGTGTTGCGGTCTTCACAGATGGCTCGAGGTCGTCGGGGGTCGTTGGGGCCGCGGCTGTTCCCCAGTCGTTTGCCCTTGCTCCCCGATGTACCTGTCTCCCTGATGAGGCTTCCGTTTTCACGGCAGAGCTATATGCCATTCTGAGCGCTCTGGAGGTGGTGCGGGAGCATCCGGATGGGTCGTTTGTCATCTATTCGGACTCCCGCAGTGCCCTGGATGGCCTGGAGTGTTTTGACCCTGTCCACCCACTGGTCCGACGAATCCAGCTACTGTACCATACTCTTGTCGCTTTCGGTGGCAAGGAGGTGGTATTTGGCTGGGTCCTAGCACATGTTAACGTGGCTGGAAATGAGGCTGCCGATCGAGCTGCCCGTTCCGCGTGCCGACTGCAGGTTTCACCCGTGTCCCTCCCTTTTTCCGATTATATCCCTGGCTTCCGTAGGTTTTTGCGCTCCCGGTGGCAGAGTCGCTGGGATGGCGCTACGGATAACAAACTTTGCAAGATTAAACCCAAGTTGGGATGTTGGGCCTCTTCCTTCCATCGGTCGCGCCATAAGGAGGTGGCTCTGGCCCGCCTCCGTATTGGCCACACCCACCTGACCCATGGCTATTTGATGACCGGGGATCGGGTGCCCCGATGTCCCGATTGTGACGTCCTACTTACAGTTGCCCATCTCCTGGTGGAGTGTCCGCTTTACTCTGCGCTGTGCGCAGAGTATTTTCCCTTTTTGGAGAGCGTCGGGCCTTGTGATAGGCTTGGCGCTCTTCTGTCTGAAGGTCCCTACTTTTCGATGACCGGGTTGTTCTCATTCCTCTTTCGCTCCCGACTTCTTTACCGGCTGTGACTCCGCTATGATCTTTCTGCTTTCCCCCCACCTCCTCCTCCTCCCCGTCTATTGTTCATTTCCATTAGTTGTTCCATACTCTTCGTCCTGAGTTCGCTCTGCTATCCACCTTTCTTTTGGTGGCCATGAGCGGTCATACTTTGAAACAAAAGAAAAAAAATATATATATATATATTATCGATTATTAAATCGATAATTAATTAGTTTTAAATTGATAATTATTTAGTTTCGTAAAAATTGGTCGTTGCCAATTTACCGGCAGTTTTTACATAAATTTCTTATGTTCTTGTGGTTCGGAACCCACGTAAAATTGTAGGTCCCCTCCGCCACCACGGAGGACATACACAATACACGATTACGAACACAGTTAGGTAGACCAGCCATGAGTGGATCCAGGGTCTTTGTTGGTCTGAAACATTATAACATTATATATATATATATATATATATATTATATTTTTTTTTTTTTCAAAGTTGCTGCGATGTAACGAGATGAAAAAGTTGCCATATTTTCAATTATTTATCTCGTTGTTCTGCCAAATGAATATTAGGTACTCGCCACCTAGCAGACGGAGTGAGAACTAAACTTACATAGAGATATGATAGTATGATTTAGAAATACTAGCAAAAGTGGGCCCAACGGACCCATTTAGCTAGACCTGCGGTGCAGGGGTCTTCGGCCTCAGTAATTGAGGGACCGGCGGCCGCCCAATTACTGAGGAGTCAATAGTTTTCGGTCAAAAGACGCACCCATGAAAAGTTTAAGCTTCACAAATCTTGATACAATGGGTTCGGATGTGAAACTTAAGATTTTCATTGCTGCGTTCTTTTCTATAGTTTTACTAACCGAATAATTGAACCTTCACTAATTGTGGGGTCAATTATTCGGTCAATAAAACTATAGAAGAGAACGCAGCAATGAAAATCGTAAGCTTCACATCCGAACCCATTCATTGTATCAAGCAATGAAAA
Organism: Bathynomus jamesi; assembly: GCA_023014485.1. NCBI lineage: Eukaryota > Metazoa > Arthropoda > Malacostraca > Isopoda > Cirolanidae > Bathynomus > Bathynomus jamesi. Next base: position 17,213 of record JAJOZX010002048.1, on the reverse strand, counting down.
TCTTAATGTGCTAGAGTAAAAAGTTGAAACAAAGCACATCGCATTTATTTCTGAGACCGACGGACGGACAAGACTCCCCTTTTATTTTTTATTTTATTTTATAAGGTAGAATCACAGTTTACGTCGTAATTTTTTTTCAAAATAAACGAACCAACCAAAAATAAACGGCACTCCAACACTTTCAAATTACTTGTTTATGTTAATTAGGTTAACTGAATGCCCGGTTAGGTCAACTCTACGCCCTTGACGATTGGTTAGGTTAAGTCATGATATTTTCGTTAGTTTTAACGAAAATATCACGATATAATGATATTTTCATTAGTTTTAACGAAAACATCACGACTTAACCTAACTTATCGTCAAGGGCGTACGGTTGACCTAACCGGACATTCAATTAACCTAATTAACATTAAAAGTATTTGGTTCGTTTATTTTTTTTACAAAATTTACGACGCTAAACTGTGATTCTACCAATAATAATAACATAGAAGTCGGTATACTTAATTTAACTGATCTTTATTTGATTACATATTTAACTTAATAATTAAATTAAAGTTGACGTTTTTTTCGTGGTAAAAGAAAAAAAAACCTGGAATACTTTACAGTCACAAAGCAGGAGAAAATATTTCGAGGGTAACTTCACGAATTTGGCTTCACTGATTTTGGATGTGAAGCTCAAAATTTTGATGGCTATAGTATTTTTGTAAATTTATGGTCTCGCTACCTTTTTCTAGAATTCACGAAAGTGTATGAAATTTTGTACAAATGTGTCCTGACAAGATACAGGTAGACTTTGGTTTTGCATTTTGCCATACTTCGGTATTTTTAAATTAGTTATTGTCTTGATATGGAGTGTGGTACTGTAGGAGCAGAAACATGGACACTGAAAACAACTGAAAAGAAACTCCTGTAAAGTTTTGAAGTGTGGATTTGGAGAAGAATGTTAAAGATAAGCTGGAGGGAATACCAAAGTAATGAGGAAGTACTGCAACAGGTGAGGGAGGAAAGAACTCATTAAGGTGATAAGAGAAAGACAGAAGAAATGGATCGGACATGTGTTGAGAGGAGAAGGATTGTTGGAGGTGATAGAGGGTAGATATGAAGGTAGAAGGTCGAGGGAAAGGAAAAGGAAAGCAATGCTGGATGATTTGAAGGCAGGCAGGAGCTACCATGAGATGAAAAGGATAGCTCAGGATAGAACACTTTGGCAGGACACATGAGTTGGACCTGCCTGATAGGCAGAACACGATGGATGGATAGATGGATTGCCTCACATAACCCGAAAACATTATAATAAATATGAACGCTTATAATATTTTGACCGTTTGACAAATTCTTACTCGGTATAAAGGGCGAATCAGTTGAACATTCTTTCAAAAACTGTGAAAAATAATTTGTGCTTATTGTCATATACCCAGTGCTGGGATTAGCTGCGCTAAAATTAGCGAAGCTAACTTTTTATTGTTAGCGCAGCTAATTTTCAAAATTATTAGCGAAACAGGTAGCAGCGCTGGTATATGTATACTTGCGTATATTTTAGCGTCAGAAATTATAACTTTATTAGGGGCTTTCCGTTCTATAGACACCAACCAAACTAAATTTGCGTTTGCATTACGATTAACAAAGTATATTTCAGTAAATTTCATTATGTTTTAAGGTGAAGAAAATTATTTTTATTCACGAATTAGGTTGTTGTTGTTGTTGTTGTTTAGCCGATCAGCCCACCCTGATCGAGCAAGCCGGCGGCACGCAGGTAACCGATCGCCCTCTCCGGAGTGGACCAGAGGTTCAGCGCACTAGTGATGTTGTGTTGTGTTCGTTGTTGTGCTAGAGCGGTACAGTCCGTCATAATGTGTTCAATTGTTTGTGGTGTGTCTTGGCACAGGTGGCAGGTGTCGTCTATGGAGTTGTCTAGTCTGTGTTTATATGTCCGTAAGTTTGGGTGATGTCCACATCGGAATCGTGCTAAGTTAACTCGATCCGATCTGCTCAGGCTGATCTCTGACCTGTTAATGGTGGCGGCTTCGCACCTAGGACCGCATTCGGACCGAGTCGTGTCAGTGCTTTGTGGGTTAGATGTGTGTGTATGTGTTTTCTGTACTGTGTGATGTCTGTGGGGCGTGGTATGGAATGGAGTATTTCGTTATAATATCTCTCTGGTGTTACCTTAATGGTGCGAGGTGTTGGTGCATGATTGTACATGTAGTGGCAAGGGTGTTGTGGGTTAGTTGTCGCTGCAGCCATGAATTGTGTTCCCCTCATGTCTAAATGTTCCCTAACTTTTAGTATTTTTGTTTGTGTGCAGGTGTTCTATTGGTGTTGTTTGAGTGCATCCTGTAATGATACGAAGTGCGTTGTTTTGTATTGTTTGTAAGGTGTTTATGTGTGTGTTTGAGATAATGGGTGCCCAGCATGGGCTAGCATAGTCCATAACTGAGCGAATATATTGTTTGTATATGAGTGATGTTGTTTCCTGCTGGTGTCCAAAGTTTGTGCATGTTAGTACCCTAAGCGTGTTAAGTCTTGACGTACATTTGGTTTTAATGTCCTGAATGTGGTTTGCAAAAGATAATGATGTGTTGTATGTGACACCAAGTATTTTGGTTCTGTGAGTGTGTGGAATGTTGATGTTGTTTAGTGTAAGCTGTGGAATTACCTGGTGTTCTTTTGTGTTGCTTGTAAGCAAGGTGATGGTTGATTTTGTGGGCGCTACTTTGAGTCTATTGTGTGTGAGCCAGTCTTGTATACTGTTTATGTATGTTTGTAGGTTATTTGTAGCGGTGTCGATGTTGTTGTGGGTGGATGTTAGAGTGATATCATCTGCATATGATGATAAGGTAAGCTTGTTATCTATGGGTGTTGGAATGTCATGCATGTATAAGTTGAAGAGTGTTGGTGAGAGAACAGAGCCTTGAGGGACCCCGTTCGGAAAAAGCTTGTTTTTGGATGACTTGCCATTAAATGTGACATGTGAGTATCTTCCTGAGAGATAGTTGCTCAGCCACCTTTTGGTGTTATTGTGCATGTTTGTGTTGAGTATTTTGTTTATGAGAGGGAAGCGTGGGATAGCATCAAATGCTTTACTAATGTCTATTGTTGCTAATAGTGTACGTTGAGCTGGTCTTCTGGAGTTGATGCCATCCATGATGTGCTGCTGCGTGAGGTTAGTGAGTAATGTCGTGGTTGAGTGGTGAGGTCTGAATCCATGTTGAGTAGGCGATAGTGGTATGTGTGGGTTGGTGATTTGTAAGATTAGTCTTTCTGTTACTTTGGAAGGTGTGCATAGTAAAGTAATGGGTCTATAGGAAGCTGGTTCTGTTGGATTTTTGTTTGGTTTGAGTAGTGTAATAATTTTACCTTGTTTCCATATGTCAGGAATAATACAGTGTTGGTATGAATATGTGCTGATATTTGTGAGAGCTAATATTCCTTGTGGGCCCAAGTGTTTAAGGTGTATGTTAGATATGTTGTCTGGTCCAGTAGCCTTCGAATTCTTAATGTTTTTGATGATCTTGGTGGTCTGGTCTGTATTGAAGGGTGTAATGGTCATGTCGAGTCTGTAGGTTTTCTTGTGTCTGGCTGTTTGTCTGTCTGCATGTTTCTGGTTGTTGTCTCTGTTTAAGTGACTTATCTTTGCGTAGTGATTAACTAAAATGTTAGCTTGTTGTGTGTATGTTGGGATATTATTTTGGCTGCGACAGATAGCCGCGTGTGAGGTGTGAATGCCGCTGTTAGAGTGGGTAATGCTGTTTATAGTCTTGTATAGCCTGTATGTATCTGTGGAGTGGTTTAGTGTTGTTATGAATTCCCTAATGTTTCTGTTTGTTTTTCTTTGAGTTTGTTGTTTATTTCTGTGTTGAGCTGTTGTATCTGCTGTTTTATGGCTTCTGTGTGTGGTGTTTGTGTGTTATATTTGAGGTTGTTACGTTGCCTTATGAGGTGGGCTATTTCTCTAGTGTAATTTGGGTTGTATTTCCTAATGTTGCCCTTGGGTATGTATTTGTTTGCATTTTGATAATCTGATTAAATGTCTTGAGTGTTGTATCGATGTTTATGATGGGTGTGCTGTTTAATGTGGTGAATTGTTCCTCAGTCTGTATTTTGAACTGTTCCCAATCAGCTTTCTTGTAATTTCTGTAAGTGTGCCTAAGGCTGTTGGGGCAGAGTGTAGAATGTGTTGTAATGATGATGGGCAGGTGGTCTGATGACAGTTGTTTTTCTGTTCTCCATTGTGTATGTGTTGCTAGTGAGGGGGAACAGAACGTTATGTCTGGGGAGGAGTTTGAGTATCCTGCTTGATGTGGTATGTGTGTATGTTCTTCTGTATTGTTAAGAATGAAGAGGCTGTTTAGTTGTGTGGCTATGTTGGCGCCTCTGGTGTTGTTTTGGTTGTGCAGGTACCAACTAGTGTCTTTGGCGTTGAAGTCTCCTCCTAAGATGACATTAGTGAGAGAGGCAAGATTGTGTAACTGTGGATTGTAATTGGCTGGCACCTGAGGTGAACTATCTGGTGGGATGTAAATGTTGATTAGTGTGGTGTTGTGTTTTGCGCGTGTTTTAATGTTAACTGCCTGTATTTCTATCGTGTTATCTGCTTGGATTGTGTTTGTAATGTTTTGGGTAGCATCAGTGTAGCTAATGCTTTTACGTATGTAAGTGATGAGTCCACCCCCGTTACCCCCAGTACGATCTTGACGGATCGCCGTGAAGTCAGGGATGGTGGGTGTTTTGTGTGCGTTTTAGTTTTGTTTCTTGTATAAGTGCTATGTGAATGTTTTGTTTGTGTACGAATTCCCTAAGCTGCATGATTTTGTTTGTGAGGCCATCTACGTTGTACTGTAATATGTTAATATTATACTTCTGTATGTGTCTCATGGTGCTATTGTGTCTATGTCTTTGTGTATGGTGACATGTGTAAGTTGTAGTGGGGCCTGGATTAGTCTTAATGTCGCCAGAGAGTAAGAGTAGTTCGGGGAGCACGCAATTGTTCCCAATTTTGGGCGGGACAGTCCCGAATTTATGACACGTGTCCCTCTTTTCAAAATGTCCCGCATTTGGAGCAAATTTTCATAAATGTGCCGCTTTATTAAAATTACTGTTACATTAGACATTAGATGTCCTTTATGAATTAACAGAATTATGCCACATTCCGAATTCCAAATCTAAATACTAACTTGCAAACTGAACTGGTACGACATGTCGCCGTGCGGCAGTGCCGTGATTCCCGACTAGCGTTTTTGTTTCATTAACGGTCTCTGTGTAAAGTTGTGTTGTGGTGTAACGCTTTTATGTTTTTATGTTTGCTTAATTAATAACCTTAATTAATTTTTATCTCTGCATCCTTTTTTTTTTTTTGCAGTTAGGTTAAACTTTTTCGTTTGAAGGATAAGGAAAGTTATTAATTGTATCGTACGTATGGTCGTAGGCCTAGTTTGACAACACAAAATGTCTAAAACTAAAAGGAAGTGTACATTTAACACATCTGCAGTCTAAATATCAATTTATTACAAAAACAACAACAAAATAATGTACGGTGTGAGAAATGTAGAAGTGACTTCAGCATTGGACATGGTGGGATTAATGATATTACTAAGCATCTTGGCTCAAAAAGACACACATCGGTTGATATCGGTGCTTCATCTAGTAAGATAGTGAGTGATTATTTTAAAAGTGTGACGCCTAGGAAAAGGATTTAGAAGGAGCTGCTGCTGAGGGTTTGTGGGCTTACCATACAGTCAGGGAAAATCAAAGCTTCAGATCTACTGACTGTGCAACAAAAATTTTGAAAATATGCTTTGAACCAAAATTTTCATGTGCCAGAACAAAGTGCGAAGCGATTGTTTCAAATGTACTTGCACCATATGCTGAAACAGAATTAAAAAACAATTAAAGGATGCTCATTGCATAACATTGCTAACTGATGCAAGCAACCATGGAAACATCAAGCTGTTTCCTGTTTTAATTCGCTTCTTTCAGGCATATGAAGGTGCTCACGTGAAGCTTATTGACTTTAAATCTCAGCCTGGAGAAACCTCAGATATTGTGGTGAAATATTTAACTGATATTATTGAAGAGCATGACCTGGGCAGAAAATTAGTTTCTTTCTGTGGTGATAACACTAACTGTAATTTTGGTGGTGCTGCAAGAAAAAGAGTGAATAACATTTTTAGGAAGCTAAATGACTACATTGGTAGAGAACTAGTTTTGTGATTTTGTGGACATTGAATATAAACAGTTACTGGGATATAGTAAAACAAGGTGGTTGGCATTAATGCCTGCAGTTGAAAGAATACTCAAGTTGTTTCCTGGTCTAAGCTCATACTTTCTGAGCCAAAGCAAGTGTCCAGTGATACTGAAAAACTTTTTTGAAAACTCACAATCAGAGATCTGGCTCAACTTTGTGCACTGTCAAGCAGCCACCTTTCACCAAGTGGTTTTAAAGATTGAGGGTGAACATATATCAGTTGTGGAAGTGATGAGTGCAATTTCTGATCTGAAGGATAATTTGCAATCAAAGAAAGATAATGTGTTCGTGCCACTCTCAGTCAGGAGTCTTGTAAACAAACTTGAACAAGATGGGTTGATTGATTCTAATGATTCCTTATCTGTAAAGAAAATATTAGTTGAGTTTTATGACACATGTTTTAAGTACTTGGATCAGTGGTCGGGTCACTTGCCAAACGTTGAGTGTATGCAGTGGGCTTTATTAAAACAAGTTCCAAAGTGGTCAGTTGTTGAGAAAACAATGGATTTTGCTGCTGAAAAACAACTATTTGACCCCAAATTTGACACTGAATTATTTGATGAGTTCACGTGTTTTGCAAGGTACATTAGTGATGAGAAAGTAGCAGAGTGGAATGCATCTAAATTATCAACAGACCAGCGCTGGGTGGAAGTATTCACTCATTTCAAGGCCAGAGATGTCAATCATCAACGAATATCAGCATTAGTTCAGTTCATACTCTGTCTTCCAGGACTAATGCTTCGACTGAACGTGCTTTCTCTCAAATGAATAAGACGTGGACATCTGAGAAAGGACAACTGAAAGTCTCAACTCTAAAAGCTTTACTTTTAAAAAAAATAAACTTCAATCAAACCTGTATGGAGTTCTACACTATGTTGAAATCAGTTTCGGAGTTACTTAAGAAGATTTCATCTACTGAAAAGTACGGGAATTGAAAAGCAACTACGATAATATTGTGTATTGGTATGTCATAGATATAAGCCATTCTCAGTTGAGTTAATTTTTTCATAACTATATACTCTACTCAAGAAAAAAAAAAAAAAAAATAATATATTATATATATATATATATATACAGTGCGTCCCCAAAAAATGTATACACACTTTAAATACTTATAAAGGCAGTGTTTATTAAAATACATTTCATTTTCAAAATGTAATAGAATCTACAGACATTATTTAATTGTTTTGTCAACGCCTGTTTTCAAACTGACGTCCGTTCTGGTCCAGGCACTGCTGATAACGCGAAGCAATGGAATCGCAAACATCACGAAGCATTTCGTTTGGTATTTGTGTGCATTCTCGTTCAATGGCTGCTCTCAATTCAGCGACTGTTGCAGGTTTTATAGCGTAGACTTTGTCTTTTAAGTATCCCCATAAAAAAAAGTCTAGTGGTGTGAGGTCTGGTGAACGCGGAGGGTATTCTACGAAACCCCTTCGTCCAATCCACATCCACATCGTGCCAAGTACCACTCGCAATACTCCACTCTTCGGTCCGGATCATCTTCATTAATAGCATGGACTAATCTTGGAATGTAACTTTTCCATTGACAGCGCTTCAAAATGCGTTGGACAGACGATTCTGAAATTCCTACCTCACGACTCGCTTGCCGCACAGATTTTCTTGGACTTTGGTGAACGTTTCCAGTACTCTTTCTTGCTTTGTGGGGCTTGTCGATGTCCGTGGTCTTCCGGAACGCTTCTTGTGGACATTCTGAACAGTTCCATCGGCTTCAAACTTATCTCTAATTCGAGTGATGGTAAGTCGCGTTGGTGGATCTGTTTGAAACTCCCTCCTAAACTGTCTTTGCACTTCAACTGCGTTTTCACACTTCCAGTAGCATTTTAGAATGAATTTCCTTTGTTCAAAGCTTAGTCTGACTGCCATTATTAATTCTAATGGGTTTAACTTGGAAAGAAAGAAACATCAATTGAGCTATCAGCTGTTAAAGTGTGTATACATTTTTTTGGGACGCCCTGTATGTGTATATATATATATATATAATATATTATATATATATTCAATCTTTCTTTGTGAACAGACGTGTTTTATCGAGTGTCCAGTGTTACCAATTGAATAAGTGGCTTTCGTTGGTGTTAAAAAAAAAAAGTGTTTGATGCATTCTTAACTAAATTACTTCGTGTTAATAATCATTTATTAACGAATATATTTCATTTATTGACTTTATTCATTACTATATTATTTGATTAAACCCCAAGGCTAGTGCACGTGGCTTGCCTTGTTTGTTTCCCGAATCTATTACTACACGAGGTTTCATAAGGTTGAAATTCCCTTGGTTTGCCTTTTTTGTTTTTCAAATCTATCAGAAACGAGGTTTCATTAGGTTCATTTTCCCTTCCTTCGGGGTATCAAGTAGTGTGGTCATTCACCGTGGGAAAAAGGAAAAACGGAAAGAAAAAAGTCGGTCAAATAGCGGACAGATAAGTACTATTAATACTTTTTCTTTTACAGATCTTTCGTCGGTAGCTTAATTATATGTTCATTTAGTATAAATTTGTGTTACAAGAACCTGTTTCTGCGTTTCAAGAACATTTTTGCGGGTTTGCGCAGGTGACGGCACAATAAGCACGCGGTAGATCTACGTTGTAATTTATTAATTTCCAAACGCTCGGTTTTTATTTTTTGTTTTATAACTAATTAAAAGCATGGCACCCCCGTCAAGTACTTGCAGTCGCTGTGAAGGGAAATTTGCCACTTACGCGTTTACAATGACTAATAATAATGAACAGTTAGTTTGCAGGTAGTGCTCAAGCATGGAAGTGCTGAGGAACGAGTTAGAACGTGAGAGGGAGGCCAGAATGAGGCTTGAAGAAAGCGTGATGCTTCTGACGGCAAAATTAGAATCCCTTGAGACTCCAGTTACGACCCCTCCTGCCTCAGTTTCTTCTAATAATATAAATAGTACTAATAGCCCTCTCTCTTCCCCTAGTTCCCAACCCTTCGTTCGAGTGCGTAATGGAGCCCCATTGAGAAAACCTAAGACTTGTCTACCAGTAATAACAAACAATAAGTTTTCTGTTTTAGGTTTCGAAGATGCTGATGAACCGGAAATACGACTCGTTGGAGATTCCATTGTTCGAGGGCAGCTCGAGGAATTCTGTGGGAGAAACCCTCGTCGTAGGCGCCGTTACTGCTACCCTGGTGCAAGGGTGGAGGATATAACTAATAGTGTTGATCATTTTACAGACGGTACCGCCGAGGACACAACGTATCTAGATCGGAAGAACTGCTGGCTAGGTACAGGGACTTACTAGAGCGATTAAAGGAAAAAACTAATAAGATTGTTTTAACAGGTATACTTCCTCGAATTATCGAACGTAACGATTTCTACAGCAAGGCGACCTATATTAACAATAACCTAAAGTCTCTTTGTCAACAGGAAGGAGTGCATTTTGCGAATTTTTGGAACAGTTTCTACGGCAGGAGGGACTTGTTCCTCGAAGATGGACTTCATCTTAATGACGTTGGAGCTGCGCGTTTAGGAAGACTATTTCATAATACTGTCTCTTCTTTTCAGGCTGCCGTAACTCGAACGGTCCCAGCGTAAATTCCACAAATTTCCCCTGCGCTCGCGAAGGTGTCGCAATTACAAACAATTTGAAGGTTCTATCCTTAAATGGTAGCCTACGAAATATAATAAACAAATTTTTTTCTTTAATTGCTTGTAAAGGCTATGATTTAATTGCGATAAATGAATCGTGGCTCAGCACTGAAACACGTGACTTTGTAGGGGAGTATCAAATTAGAGGTTATAGATTTTTTGTTAAAGACAGAATAGATAGGCGAGGAGGCGGTGTTATGTTGTATATCAAAGATAATATTGCGAACGTTAAGAAGTAAAGCACACAATTCCAGAACCGATAGATTCGACTATAGCAGAACTTAAATTGAACGATTTCAAACTTCTGGTTGCCGTTATATATAGGCCCCCTAATCAAACAGCTGATACGGACGAAGCGTTATATCGTGAACTAAAGAGAATAACACAGGTCAACAAAAAAACTTTTTTTTTTCGTTGCCAAGGAAATTCGTACGAATTTAGGGTATTTTGTGGTTGCTGAATTCCAAAATGAAAGTAGTTTTTCCGATTTGGCTCTAGTTCTTGAGATAATGAATACCCTCAATTAATAGGAAACGTAACCATAACGCGTGCATATGGGAAACTACCGGAACATTCTAGATGGTGAGACCGAATAAAATGCCATTATGTATTTCATGCGTTTACTTTTGTATGATTTGAGACAATTTCAATGCGATTTGTAAGTGGGCTCCGCCTGAACATTAAATTTTTTTGCATTTTTACGTGTTTCAATGGGGTACCAATTATCTCATAAATTAGAGCCAATCTAGCAAAACCGATGTCATATTCGGAATCAGCACCACAAAGCTACCCCAAAATCACTCTAATATGATTGGCAATAAAATGAGTGTTGACCAGTGTAATAGGTAGTCAACAGGCTTTAGTTATGGGTGACTTTAATTGCGCCAACGTGAATTACGATACAATGCAGGGAGACGCGGAAGGTAATCGTTTAGTTAATTTTCTCGAGGATAGCTTTCTTATTCAAAAGGTTGGGGAACCTACGAGGTTGACAGTATTTTAGATTTAGTAATAACTACGGATGATAGGCTAATTACTGATCTTCAAGTAATAGAAGTGTTGAGCAAGAGCGATCACAATAAGGTAGAGTTTGTCCTCTCAGTAAGTCACTCGAAACCAGCTAACTCGACTAAAATTCCTAACTTTCAGCACGCAAAGTTTTGTAAATTTCGAAATAAATTGTCACACGTCAATTGGGAAAATGTAATGGGGAACTCCAACGCAAAACTAATGTGGGAATCTTTTGAAACAGTATTTAGGACTATAAATGAGCAATGTGTACCGTACAAAATTAAGCGTGCGAAAGTAAACAAGCCCTTCTGGTTTACTTCTAGAGTAGGACACATTATAAAGAGTAAAGATAGGGCTTATAGGCTACATAAGTGCGATAAAGACAATTTGTGGTTACGAAACAACTACATATCTCTAAGCGTGAAGCGAAAAGTGTAATAAAAAAGTCCAAGCGCGAATTTGAAATCTCCATAGCTCGTGACGGTAAAGAAAACCCCAAGCGATTCATTCAATACGTCAACAATAGAAATCCAGTAAAAAGTGTCTTGGGGCCATTGAAAAATGTTAACGGAGATCTAGTTTCTGAAAACAAGGAAATGGCTACCTTGCTAAACGAATTTTTTACGTCAGTTTTTACTATAGAAGATGTAACGAATATCCCTACGGTCATAGACATAATACCTTTTGATAATGGTAATATTTTGGATAATATTGTGGTTAGTGAAGGGGAGTAATGCGCTATATTGATAAAATGAAAACGCGTAAATCACCGGGGCCGGATTCCATATATCCCATACAACTAAAAATTAAAAGATAGCATTGTTGTGCCGCTAACAAAGATTTTAATGCGTCTATTTCTGAGGGGTGCGTACCAGATAATTTCAAGTTAGCAAACGTAACACCGATCTTTAAGAAAGGCGATAAAGGTGGGGCGGAAAATTATAGGCCAATCAGTTTAACGTCTGTTGTAGGTAAGCTACTGGAATCAATAATTAGGGATCGTATAGTCGAACACTTAGAATTGCATAACTTAGTTAGAAATACGCAGCACGGGTTTAGGCGAAACAAATCTTGCTTAACTAATCTTTTAGAATTTTTTCAAAGCGTGGTTGACGTTTACGATAGTCATCGGGTGGTTGATGTAGTGTATTTAGATTTTCAAAAAGCGTTTGACACCGTACCGCACAAAAGACTCATTGAAAAAACTAAGGCTCATGGAATCAGGGGTGTAGTAATAAATTGGATAGAAGAGTGGTTGCGAGGTAGGAAACAGAGGGTGATCGTTGATGGAGCGGAGTCGTGCTGGGCTAATGTAGAGAGTCGGCCTAGTCAGTAC
>JAJOZX010002048.1:0-2500 GCA_023014485.1 Bathynomus jamesi | reverse complement strand
CAAATAACAACGAGATAATAATAATAAAAAAGTAATGCACACAAAGTTCTCCGACCATAACCTCATCGATATACAATTGAAGTTAGCACCTAGAGGTCCGAAAACGCATCCCAGAGGGGCAGATTAATATTTGAAGGCTTAAACATAAATTCAAAGAAAGTAAATTGGGAAAACGTAAATAAAGATTTAAAGGAGGTAAATTGGGAATTGCTACTACACGAGAAGACTCCACAAGAAATACTATGTATAATAGAGACGGAAACCAAACCTATAATACTGAAACATATTTCCAGAGAGACGGAAAGAAACGTAGCAAGCTCGAGAGGAAAATCAGGACTCTATTCAGGCAACGAAGACAAACCGTAAAACATCTCCACAGATGCAGAACTGATGCAGAGAGACTCAAACTAGAGAGGAAACTTGGCGAAATAGAAATGGACCTAAGCAAACATTCATACATAAGACAAACGAGGAGGAAAACAAGGTAGCAGAAAACATAAAAAATAACCCAAAATACTTCTACACTTTTGCGAAAAGGAAAATGCAGTGTAAAGAGAGTATTGGACCGTTGATAGACGGGGAGGCCGAATACACAAATGACCCGAAAGAAATAAGTGAACTGCTTAGGGAAACAATTTAAATCTGTGTTTTTAGCACCCCTAAGTCCGAGATGGAAGTGGAAAACCCAGACGAGTTTTTTCGACATTGAAACGGATCAACCAAGAACAAATCCCGGCACAAACCTATTAATGGACTTCGAGTTCACGGAAGGAGATGTAATTACGGCCTATCACAGATGCGAGACAATTCAGCGCCAGGGCCAGACACATGGAGTGCCACATTTCTGAAGAAATGCAAAGAGAGTATTGCAAAACCGCTATACTTACTATGGAGGAAATCACTCGACACAGGACAAATTCCACTCCCCTTAAAGAACGTGAATATTGCCCCCCTCTTTAAAGGTGGTAACAGAGCAATGCCAAAAATTATCGGCCAGTGGCTCTCACCTCATACCTTATAAAGTGTTTTGAACGCATAATTAGAGCCAAAATTACTTACTACCTACAAGAAAAAGACTTGTACAACCCAAATCAACATGGCTTCAGGGCGGGTAGATCATGCCTGTCACAGCTACTAGACCACCAGGAGAAAATATTAGGAACATTGTGTCGAGACAAAACATTGATGTAATATATACTGATTTTGCTAAAGCCTTCGATAAATGTGACCATGGAATCATAGCACACAAACTTAAGGATACAGGAATTACTGGAAAGCTAGGAAGGTGGATATTTAATTTCTTGACGCAAAGAACGCAAAGAGTGGGTGGTAAACGGAGTTAAATCGGAAGTCTCGGAAGTCGTGAGCTCTGTCCCACAAGGACAGTATTAGCTCCCTTGCTGTTCATAATAATGATTGCAGATATTGATGCAGATATTAAGGACAGTATTGTATCATGCTTCGCAGATGACATGAAGATATGTAAGGAAATATTGAACGAAGATGACGTAAGAAAACTACAAAACGACATTGAAACATTATTCCAGTGGGCAGAAGACAACAATATGAAGTTCAACGAAGAAAAATTCCAACTTCTAAGATATGGTAATAACAAAGAGCTACATAAAAAAGGGTACAAAACTCCGCAAGCCAAACAGATAACACCAAATCCACAAGTCAGGGATCTTGGAGTAATAATGTCGTCGGATGCAGAATTCAGAGAGCACTATAAAATCAAAATCACAACGGCTAGAAAAATAATGGGAATCATCTGGAGGAGCTTCCGCAGCAGAAAAGCAAACATCATGCTCAATTATGGAAGAGTCTAGTCCTACCAATAATTGAGTATTTCTCAGTACTCACAAGCCCACACAGAAAAAGAGACATTGCGAGCATTGAAGCTATCAAAGGACTTTTACGTCTAAGATAGAGGAAACGGAAGGTGAAGACTACTGGTCTCGACTACAATCCCTGGAACTCTACTCTCTTGAAAGAAGGCGAGAGCGGTACACAATAATATACATATGGAACATACTTGAGGGCTCTGTCCCTAACCTAAGAAATGAAATAGAAACAAACTGAAATGAGAGAAGAGGCAGATTTTGTACGGTCCCAGCTGCGGTGGGACAAGGAGCCATGAAAACGAGGATGGAAAATACCCTCAGAATACGGGGCCCAAAGCTTTTCAATGTCCTTCCAAAAGAAGTGAGGAATCTCCAGCACACCAACCTGAATAACTTCAAGAACAGCTGGACAGATTCTTGTGCAAAGTTCCTGACCAGCCATGCGTGGCTGGCTACGAGGGCAGGAGGCGATCAGAGAGCAATTCTCCTTCACCAAGTCCCGCAAATGAGGCGGGATGCTGCAGAGGGGTCGACCAGGTCGATCCTGAACCGTCGTTCAAACCAACAAAAGTAAGTAGTAAGTAATAAACATATACATATATATAACATACATACACATATACAATTTAGGGTGGATCGATTTTACATTTTTTTCG